>CM031944.1:36363723-36393723 GCA_018749465.1 Paracanthobrama guichenoti | reverse complement strand
GTGATTCCTAGGAGGTGTGCTGTTTAGAATGATCCACGGTCAATTTAATTAGGAAGAATGATTTTTTGCACTCTTGCATTAATACAGTTTTGTAATTTATTAAAAAAAGTACATAGTCTAGCTTTAAAAAGTTAGATTTACATTCATGTACATGTTCATGTACATTTATATCACTATACTTTTCATTATATACTTTAGATGCCTAAATCAAGGAGGTCTGTAATACCTGGAGAGAGCTATCCATTAGCATTCCCATTCATCTCAATGGCAGAGTGAAATTATCTACAAGATGAACTTTGAAAAGAGTCTGTATGTGAAGTGGTTCGAGCTGAATTTATTGTAGCAAACTGTCAAAAAAGAAGAAAAATAGAATGTTTCAGCAATATCAATGCAGTGTTGCCTTGCAAGCACCGTAAAAAACTATTGTTTCACTGACACAGGATCAGCTTACCCAGATCTCATACATGTTGTGTGGCTGCATTTTCCTCAGTGTTGGCCTGCAGAGACATTTTCATTAATGTTCACAGTTGATTTCATTTCTCCCAATTTTTTCACATCAGTCAACACACCTGTCATTGTCCTCGATGAACTCAACAAGTTCTTTCTCACTGTAGGGTTTACCAGGGATGACGACGGGTTCATCCATGAAGGGCTCATAGAAGTCCACCTCATTTAACTTCAAGCCTAGTTTTGTAGCAACCTACAAACAGGCATTGCAATGGCTTTGATTGACTCTCATTTTCAGGGTTTTTATACTTCAGGATAAATTAAAGGTGCAGCTTTTAAAAATGAATCATGCAGATTTATATAAATATTGTTATACACTACAGCTGATTAGTGAGCTACAATCATCTTTAAGCACTGTGGACACCCATAAAATATTACTGTTCATGTGTAAAGTTTTAGAACAATTGAAAGCAAAAAGTGAATTTGTTTATTAAAACTATTGGTAACACTTTACAATAAGATTTCATTAGTCAACATTTACTAATACATTATTAAAATCAAAAGTTGTGTTTGTTAACATTAGTAAATGCACCTTGAACTAACATGAACAAACAATGAACAATAACAGTAACAAATATTTTGTTCATTGTTAGTTCATGTTAGTTAATAATACATTAACTAATGTTAACTAATGAAACCTTATTGTAAAGTGATACCAAACTATTGTCATTTTAAACATTCATAGTCCTTTTAGCATAAATAAAGATTTTTTTGCCATTTAACATTATTTGACTTTTTCACTTATATTGTAGATAATATAAAAAATAAAAATAAATGTCAGCAGAAAGTCCAGTCCAGTTATTCAAACTAGATTTATGTAAGTACAGGGTTGTGTAAATTATGATTACATTAGTTACCTTTGGACTAAAGGTGGCAAAGAACTTGATGTGTGGATGGAACTCCTCTGCTGCGTCCTCATATTCCTGGTAGTCTAAAATCATAAGACCACTGGTAAACTTCTTAAAACAGTTGACTGACTTAAATTTTATTGAAAATTGTAAAACAATTCCCATTTGGATACATACTGTCAGATTTTTCACTCTTGAAGAAGCCCACCAGCTTAATATCCTCCTCAATATTATGGAAACCTTTCAACTCACGAACATTGCTAATGATCTCAACTGGATCCTCAATGACCTGAGAAAAGATTCAATCAGAAAAGGAAGTAATGACAGTATGACAGACTGCTGAAACTGAGGGCCAAGTGTACATTGTGCAAGAAGGAGAGCAATGGAAAAAAGGAAGAGCAAAAAGTAAAATTAAAAATGCGAGAGAAGACTAAATTATTTTTCACGCACATCATAGATGAACTCCACTAGAGTGTCCGCAGCAAGCTCTCCATCGTACTCAATGACCTCATCCTCAAAGAAGATATAGATACTGTCAGCCTCTTCCAGACCTGAGGAGCACAAAGATGGAAATTAACCTGCGAGAACCAGGGTTTGAGAAATGTCCACCAGAGGTCATAGTTGTTCTTCTGCTAAAGTCCTAAAGTCAGACAAGAAATCTATACAAAAGGCATCAATACAGCACTAAATAAATCCTGAAACAGCAGAACTAATGTTGAGGATTTCCACCAGAAAACAAACAATCAGATCCAATTACACTTTCATGACAGGTCAAAAATTACTTCAATGATGTCCTACATCCTATTTCCTCCATCCTATTTCTTCCAAACAACCCTATAACATGCATGGACTTATTTTTTCAATAAATATAAATGTGCACTAAAACACACAAACAGACTCCTATTGAGTAGCTGATGCATAACATAAACCTTTTTAAATAAAAATTAACACTGAACAACTGTATTTTTATTAACTAATTTATATAGGTTAACATTTATATACAGTGCATCCAGAAAGTATTCACAGCGCTTCACTTTTTCCACATTTTGTTATGTTACAGCCTTATTCCAAAATGGATTAATTCATTTTTTCCCTCACTTCTACAAACAATACCCCATAATGACAACGTGAATGAAATCTTTGAAAATGTAATAAAAATAAAAAATAGAAAAAAATAAAATCACATGTACATAAGTATTCACAGCCTTTGCACGATGCTTTGTTAAAGCACCTTTGGCACCACTTACAGTCTCAAGTCTTTTTGAGTATGATGCTACAAGCTTGGCACACCTATTTTTGGGCAGTTTCTCCCATTCTTCTTTGCAGGACCTCTCAAGCTCCATCAGGTTGGATGGGGAGCGTCGGTGCACAGCCGTTTTCAGATCTCTCCAGAGATGTTCAATCAGGTTCAGGTCTGGGCTCTGGCTGGGCCACTCAAGGACATTCACAGAGTTGTCTCGTAGCCATTCCTTTGTTATCTTGGCTGTGTGCTTAGGCTTGTTGTCCTGTTGGAAGATGAACCTTCGCCCCAGTCTGAGGTCCAGAGCGCTCTGGAGCAGCTTTTTATCAAGGATGTCTCTGTAGATTGCTGCATTCATCTTTCCCTCAATCCTGACTAGTCTCCCAGTCCCAGTTGTGAAAAACATCCCCTCAGTGTGATGCTGCCACCACCATGCTTCACTGTAGGGATGCTGATGAGCGATGCCTGGTTTCCTCCAGACATGACGCTTGCCATTCAGTGCAAAGAGTTACATTTTTGTTTCATCAGACCAGAGAATTTAGTTTCTTCAGGTGCCTTTTGGAAAACTCCAGGTGGCCTTTTACTGAGGAGTGACTTCTGTCTTGCCAATCTACCATACAGGCCTGATTGGTGGAGCGCTGCAGAGATGGTTGTTCTTCTGGAAGGTTCTCCTCTCTCCACAGAGAATTGCTGGAGCTCTGTCAGAGTGACCATCGGGTTCTTGGTCACCTCCCTGACCAAGGCCCTTGTCCCCCGATCGCTCAGTTTGGCCGGGCGGCCAGCTCTAGGAAGAGTTCTGGTGGTTCCAAACTTCTTCCATTTACGGATGAAGGAGGCCACTATGCTCATTGGCACCTTCAATGATGCATACATTTTTCTGTACCCTTCCCCCGATCTGTGCCTCGATACAAGGTCTACAGACAATTAGACCTTGTCTCGGAGGTCTACAGACAATTCTCAGAGGTCTACAGACAATGTCTCGGAGGTCTACAGACAATTCCTTGGACTTCATGGCTTGGTTTGTGGCCTGACATGCACTGTTAACTGTGGGACCTTACATAGACAGGTGTGTGCCTTTCCAAATCATGTCCAATCAACTGAGTTTACCACAGTTGGACGCCAATCAAGTTGTAGAAACATCTCAAGAATTTTAGGTGGAAAAAGGATGCACCTGAGCTCAATTTTGAGTGTCATGGAAAAGGCTGTGAATATTTATGTACATGATTTTTTTCATATTGTGACTGATCACCATGTCTCTTTTGTTGTGTGAAAAATGATTTTTATAAAAGAAAATGTACAAATTAGTTCCATCAAGTCTATTAATTGCGATTAATTGAATCTAACACAATTGCGATTAATCGCATCTAACATTAAAACAAAATTATATAATGAAATTATGTATTTACATATTATATTTGATATTATGTTAGATGTGATTAATCACAATTAATCGATTTGACAGCACTAGTACAAATATGATATATAGTACAGCATGTCGCATCACAAATATGAGTATTTTTCATATTTGAGTGTTTTTGGAATGTACTTACCTAGTTTCTTGGCAACAGCTCTGTCTGTCTTCTCATCGAGTAGGCCAATCCCGATGTCCTCGTCATCAAGATCCTCCAGGACTTGTGCAGCAAGCTGTGTAACAAAAAATAAAATGTCCATCAGCTTCTTCGAACAGCATGTGTGATTTGGTCGAGATGGTTAAAAACATGTTGGTGGTGCCCTAAAATGTAAGCTGTTCACACAAAATAACTGTGTTGAGAGGGCATTCTTCAGAAATTCCTGTGGAAACACTAAGGTAAGGTCTTAATATTATTAGGGTTTGCATCCTGTAAGCACAAATATTATGTATTTATTAACAATATGGTTTTGGTAGCTAACACACTGTGTACAAACAAACTGTGTTGGACAAGGATAGCACATTTGTTTTCTGCCTGCCCAGATATTTCAGGCTCTGCTGTAAGAACTGTAGTTAGTTTCTTCCACAGTCTTACATCCATAAAAGCCATCATCAGGAGCGCTGCCCCTGCACTTTCTAAATCGGTGTGAAACTTGACCCGCATGATGGACAGATGTCTCCACCAATAGCAGTGCTACATGTGCCTGCTGAGCCGGAGTAACAGGGTGCTGGGGTGGTGACAGGTGCACCCAACCATTTCTCCAAACATTATGAGGAACCAAACTGAAACAAATGTCCTTGCATTCCTATACATACAGACACAC
The DNA here is from genome assembly GCA_018749465.1 of Paracanthobrama guichenoti. NCBI lineage: Eukaryota > Metazoa > Chordata > Actinopteri > Cypriniformes > Gobionidae > Paracanthobrama > Paracanthobrama guichenoti. The sequence continues at coordinate 36,388,896 of CM031944.1, read as the reverse complement.
TTATTTTTATCCATATGTCACTCTAAATATGTTTAAATAAGTCAGTAGTGTATGTAGAATAGGATATCAGTAACTTCCAAACTTGCAAAACTTGTTTGACTTTATTTCTCAGATTTATTTCTTTATTTCTCTGTGTTGGTAGCTCTTCTCTGTGCAGTTATTATACACTGGGACCGAAGCTTTTAAACTTCAAAAAGGATGCAAAAGTGGCATAAACATGTGACATGCACACTGTATAAGGTCTTTTGATTTCATTTGTTTTTCATAGCTTTGCATGAACTTTAATTTCCCCCTCTAGTGAGCTGTTAATGCATACCCAGCTAACAAATATATATTCTAGGAACATTTGCTAACATTCCATTTAGGTTATGAAAATTATTATTTCTAAAAGGTCTCTGCACATTCAAAACGTCTAGTTTTTCAAATGTTTTAATTGTGTTTTGTTTTGTTAAATGAATGTATAAATAACGTTTTTGTGCTAACATTTTGAGAATTTTTTTTTTGAGAACTTGCCTATCATTCTATTAAATGTTACTGGGAGAATATTTGCTCATAACTTTGAGAGAACCTGAATGCATGTTCCCTGTTAGCTGGGTAGATATCTAAACATATACCTCATTCAACTACTTCAGATATGTCAACACATCTGCCATATTTGCCAAAAAAGTCAATATTTGATATAGTGATGCTGCCCATCACTCACACTAACAATATAACCACTATTCTTTTTATTTACCATATGCAAAATTATCTAACATTAATGATAAACTAAATCCTGTGAAAATCATCTGCTAAAGACTATTGTTGCAGATATTCTTTGGTGTAAATACCTAGACTGAAGATGGAAAGTCAAAGTGTTCCAATATGGCGGACAGCAATGCTCCTTATGCGAATATCTATATAGATACACTATACTGCCAAAAGTATTGGGACACCCCTCCAAATAATTGAATTCAGGTGTTCCAATCACTTCAATGGCAAAAGGTGTATAAAATAAAGCACCTAGACATGCAGACTGCTTCTACAAACATTTGTGAAAGAATGGTTTGCTTTCAGGAGCTCAGTGAATTCAAGTGTGGTACTGTGATAGATTGCCACCTGTGCAATAAGTCCATTCATGAAATTTGCAGAGTCAATCTCTCCAGACCTCCAAACTAAACTTCGTGTGGCCATCAGATTAGCCAATCACACTTCTCTGTTTGGCAATCCAATGGACGAGTCTGGGTTTGGCGGTTGCCAGGAGAATGGTACTTGTCTGACTGCATTGTGCCAAGTGTAAAGTTTGGTGGAGGGGGGATTATGGTGTGGAGTTGTTTTTCAGGAGTTGGGCTTGGCCCCTTAGTTCCAGTGAAAGGAACTCTTAATGCTTCAGCATACTAAGACACTTTGGACAATTTCATGCTCCCAACTTTGTGGGAACAGTGCACAAAGCAACATCCATAAAGACATGGATGAGCGAGTTTGGTGTGGAGGAATTTGACTGGCCTGCACAGAGTCCTGACCTCAACCTGAACACCTTTGGGATGAATTAGAGCGGAGACTGCGAGTGCCAACATTAGTGCCTGACCGTACAAATGCGCTTCTAGAAGAATGGTCAAAAATTCCATTAAATACACTCCTAAACCTTGTGTGAAAGCCTTCCCAGAAGAGTTGAAGCTGTTATAGCTGCAAAGGGTGTGCCAACTCCATATTAAACCCTACGGATTAAGAATGGGATGTCATTCAAATTCATGAGCGTGTAAAGGCAGGCAGCAATATAGTGAATCTATGAGTTAGCTACTGTGACCAAATTGAGTCAGTAAATGAATCAAATCACAAATCCTTCATACCATCCAGATCAACGAAATTACTGAAGATATCTTTCTCATAAGATTGATTCATGAATCATAAATTGCTATTTCTCTCATTGACATGCCAAGGAGAACTTTTTTTAATAATAAATTACATTTTCAGTCTGAGACTTGAAATTTGGCGCATGAATTTTATGGACAGCATTTATGATATTTTTAGGACTTTTTTTATCATTTTTAAAGACCTTTTGTGTTCCACAGACCAAGTATTCACACAGATTTGGAGCAACTTGTGGGTGAGTAAATAAAATCATTTTTAATTTTGGGGTGAACTATCTCTATGTCATAATGTTTGCAGGCCTATTTAAAAAAAAAAAAAAAAAAACATTTTTTACTTTTTTTTTTTTTTTTTTTCAATGTTTCTGTTTAAATTCTGAAAAGTTTTTGTGAAAGTTACAGTTCAACCAAGATATTTATTACCAGATTTTATTTTATGTTTATCCAAGTGTTCTATTACTTTGTTTGAATGATTGTTTGAGAATTTTATGCAAGTTCTTCCATTTTGTCCAATATTTGAGTGATAATTCTTCTCTTTGTTAATGTGCTTGATAATAGGATAATGTTCTTTTCTTCTCAGTTTTTAGAATGATCTCAAGGTGTTTCCTATCAGTTTAGTCCTATGCATCAGTGCAGCATATTAGCATCAAATGGGGGCATATATGTCTGTTATACTAACCTTAGGCTAAACTCAGCTAAAGGCCAAATAGGCCACGGCTATATAAGGCGACCCACAAAAAGCCATGAGTCAACAAGAGAAGATTTTTGCAATGAAGCCGAGATAGAGTTTGCTTATGACAAATCAGGAGTCGGGATAGAGTAGGAGACTGAGTTTAATCCAATACACAGCCACGGGTAACATGACCTTCTCCTTATTTTTTACATCCCTCCATCTCTTTTAATCATATCTTCATAACTTTTCATTTCAGTATATATATAATAAATAATTCATAAATGCAATAAAACATAATTTTTCAAATAACCGACAAATCGGTACACTGTATCCTCCTCTCTCAGAGGCCTAATGATGAGTATTTATTAGCCAACATAAATATGTTGTTTTATTAAGGAAATATAACCAAAAACACCCTAGGCCGGGCTGGTGTAAATGAGAGCATACAAGTGTTTCTATATGGGCAGAAAGCAGATCTTCGGTTATGGAGCATCACAGCGGCCTGTGCCACACAAACAGCTATGACAGCAGAGGCGTCTATAATTAGCGCTGCTGCAGAGGCCAACCAGGACTATTTTGGCAAGGTGGTGGTGACGTTCAGGTTCCTGGGATCCGCTGACAGGTACAGTACTGTGCCCAACACTCAGTACTCTCAGCCGACACTGCAGATTTCGTGCTTGAAACTCCTGAGCTCACACAGTGCTCAAGTTAGTATAACTCACATAACATTACAACATAGGCTACTGTGTATTCAGGAGCAATGTGTTGCAAAGCCACTTACAAAAAGGGACACACAAGGTGCGTCTCAATCAGCTCCCTAGTTCAGTAGTCAAGGCACTGATCAGGGAGTCAGCCATTTTAAGGTCTCTCTGAAACCAGGGAGCATCGATGCTCACCATGTTCCGAAGTGCAAAATATAAATCACGTGAGCCAACTCAACTCAAAAACAAACCGTTATTTAATTGCATTTCAAACATACGTTGTTAAAAAGGTTCTGAACATAATCTAGCTAACATTTATAATTAATTTACAGCTGTAATGTTGTATATGTAACAAATTATTTATCATAATGTACTCTAAATAGGCAATAGATTTTTTTAAATAGGCACACATTACCCACACATCATAGACCTATCAAGAAAAAGGTTGTGCATAATGCACTGATATTATAATGAACAATGCTAACTGTTAAACTAAGAACTTTTACGCATACTGTTTTTTATCGACAAAAAAGGGTTCTTTCCCTTCTCCCAAACACAATGTCCAACAGAAATCCATCAGCATTTAAACTGAGATTTAGATTTACAATTACTTACGTTAGCTCATTTAAACTACTAATCCCACACAACAAACTCAACACATCAATGTCTGTTGTCACTTGAGGATTGCACTGAGACCTGCACACAAAGTTCTTGATAACAACAGACCACTGTTGAGTCCAGGAGGTGACACCATGGCTAAATGATGGCGTAACCTTTTGACCACATGGGGTGGGTTCTGCCTGCTGAGAAGATGATAATGTTTTCTAGTGAGCTTGATTCATTGATTCATGGTTGTGGTATTGTCCGCATCCCAATTGGTTTGTTTATCTGAAAGATTGGTTTGTAGATTTTCCTTATAGCCTAATTTTAGTGTTATTTTAGTATTATTTATATACGATTAGAGTATTTATTAATATTTAAAACGAATTAGCTTTTTTCTGTTTTCATTTTAATTGTAGTCGCTAGCCATAATTAGTAATTTTGTTGTTTTTTCATTTTAATTAAAAAAATCAGTTTTAGTAAATTTAGTAGGCCTACTTAAACATATTATATTTTAGTTAGATGCCAAGGCAACATTTCTTGTCATTTAAACAATTAGTTTAATAGTTTAGTAATAGCCTAGTTATAGTTAACAGTAACAACCTTGTTGTCAGTAGCTGGCTAATCTCCAACTTCTTATGTAATCTAATATAGTATTACCCATGCTCTGTCATTCAGGCCCTATATATACAGTACTATTATTAATCGGCAGAAGCCAGCAGCTGACAATTTGGTGATGTATACCATGTGCTACATATAGCATACACTGTATAATACATGACGCTGTAACATGTGACTCATTGCATGTATTTGATCTTTGAAGCAAGACAGCATGAAAATATCAGCACTGATGCTTCAAAATGCTACAAATGCTATCTTGCATTACATATCCATTTTTAGAATTCGTTTTGGTGTCCGCATATGGGCCTGTCGACAAACCCAAAATGAAAATATACTGAGATGAAACCAGAAAAGCAAATTCCTTTGAAAAATGACCCATCCGAGCTCATGCTCAGGGTGCAAATTTACTGTGTGGTGCATCAGCACTTTTCTGACCATAGATGCCATAGTCCAGATTGTTCTCATGGCTGGTGTAAGCAGAACCACATTCCCCAGGCTCTGGTGGAGTACTTTTCCTTCTGAGCTAACAAGGCCACAGAAAGATCTATATCAGTAATTAATTGTATATCGGTAATTAAAGTTTGTAATTGTCCATATCTAGGTGGAACAATCAAAATTATGGCTACTATTATTGTTTCAAACATCCACAGATTAAAATCAACACATTAGTGCAAACACAAATGTTTTGGCCAAATTCAAAGTGCCATGCAGCTCTGTTTACCGTCAATGTAACTTTCCATGAACTATAAAAGCAGAACTATAAAGTACCGGAAGTAAAATACTACATGCTATAAATAGCTGTACAGTAATTCTTCTATCGGCTATATCTTGATGTACTAAACAATAGTTAAATTAAGGTTTTTAGTGTTATTTTAGTATACTAAAATACTAGATTTTTAAAAATATTTATATTTAGCTTTAATTTATTTTTATTAGTTTTTGTAATTCTAGTAACTTAACTGTATTAAATTTAGCTTATGTTTAAGTTGTTTAAATTTCATATTTTTTTGTCTAATATTTACATTTTATAACAGCTTTATAATTAACATAAAAATATTTTGACATTGCAGTTATGTGCAAATATGTTCTGCGCTTATTAAAACACTGCACAATGTAAAACCCACAAATAATGTGGGCTAGAGCGAGGACTTTAAAAGAACCGGTTAGCCATGCATGATAGTTAGTGACTTAGCATCTATATTTTAAGTGTGCACTTAAATTCCTATTTTGCAAGCAACGACAAATCTGACAATCCTTTTCTAACAGACAAATCCTATGATTTTCTTCATGAATGGATCTTCATTAGCATCTGTGCTTCACAACTGCCCAAAGTTACATTGGATCCAGCTGCTCCCAATAACTACCCCTCCCTTTTGGCCAATTTCTTAGTCAAACCCACCTCAAGGGCCAGCTCCTCAATCTGAAACTGTTTCTGGGCGACTCTGTTGGATCCTACATGCTCATGGTAGTACACCACCATCACGTCATATTTCTTCATCACAGACTTGTAATTCTTGGCACTAAGCTCGTGAACGCGGTCCTTTCCATCGTACTCAGGGATGTCCATACCTTTCTGGCCCCATGACAGCTGCCCGAAGGTCAGAAGGAGCCCAAGGAACACTAGGTTCCACTTCATGATTCAATACTTAAGTAGGGAAAACTGTAGTTCCACTGAATTTAAAACGAATCGACTTAATACTTCATAAAATTAAATTAGAAAGGACCTGTGATCCCCGCCACCCAGAACAGACAAGACCAAGTCCTGAGGCCCCCTGTATGAAACCCCTACACACGAGTAAAAGAGACGAGTAACAGGGTCGAGAGCATTTTAGGGGGTGGGATGAGGTGAGTGCATGAGCGAGAGAGAGAGAGAGAGAGAGAGAGAGAGAGAGAGAGAGAGAGAGAGAGAGAGAGAGAGAGAGAGAGAGAGAGAGAGAGAGAGAGAGAGAGATTGATATGAGAGGGGGCTGCTAAAAAAGAGAGAGACACATTTCTTCATGCAGTGAGCCAGACTGGAGATCACAGCAAGGCAAAGTCGAGTTAGTTACCATACGACCTCTTTAGTATAACCATAAAATATTAAGGAAACAGACAGTTTGTCTACACGGGACAACAAAAACTGAAGCGTGAATGAAAGATCACAAAGAATGAGATGGTACGAGATGGAGAAGGAAGGCTTTCTCTGCCATATTAAGCTATACAGAGCTTAGATCCTGGCTAAAAATACAAGATGTAGCATGGAGACAGACTTGTGGCGAGGGTAGGGGTGAGGGGTGTCTTGTTTGCCGCACTTGGCTCATTCGTGGTGCTAGAATGTGGCCCTAGGTCACTTCAGGACGAGATGGAGAGACAAGGCTGATGCACCTCCTTGGGTTTCACAGATGTCAGTTTACTTTTTAGGCTATCAATTCTGGCTTGCACTTCTCTCTGACCCATGAAGGTGCATACGATATGCGGCCCGACCACATTCATGCTCAGTGTGTTTATCAGCACTGACAATTTTTTTTTATGGCCTACGTGCTAAACTACAGTAAGCGTATGTGCAAGATTACATGTGTGCGCATGGTAGCTAAATAGCTCAAGATTACTTTACAAATTGAAAGACGAGAGGCGAGTTATTAATAAAAATCATGTAACATGATCTTACATGTTCTTTTCCCTTCAGGCTCTTTATGTAGTGGCCTGTGGAGTCAATGCCTATTTAGTCGTCAGCTGGTGGTTAATGATGAAGCAAAGCAGTTTGTTTGAGAGAGAGATGATGTGATGAAAAGGGGGGCGTAAGTAAAAGGCGAGTGCTTGGATGTCACTGCATATCCGGTGCTGACTGTGTCGAAAGCATCAGCATATTTAGCACAATCCTTCATTAAATGGTGATGCCGTTTGTTTGATATGACATCAGAACACTTGGAGTCAATATGAAAAATTCTGTTCGCAACCTATTTTACTTTGTGATGTATTTCCAAATGATATTCACTGAGAAAAAAATGTGGGATGGGAATTTTATGCATCATAAATTGATTCAACTATGAAATACACTGCCCGGCCGTCGTTGTTTGGATTTAAATAGGCAAATGCTTTAGAGTCTATGATTGGATCATTATTGCAGTGATTTTTGTTTCTAGCATGTTATATGTTTGGCAACAGTTCTTCTAACCCTAATCGATGGAGTTTGTAGCTTTTAATTTCTTAAACAACCATGTAGGAAGACACATCAAGGCCATATTCAAGGATGACAATCTCAAACTGTGAAAGAATGGTTGGGAGTGAGCATGAAGAATCATTCACACATGAATTGGCACCTCTGAGTCCAGATCTTAAATTCATTGAAAGTCTTTGGGATGTGCTGGAGGAGACTTTACAGAGTGCTGGACTCTTGCATTGTCAATACAAGTTCTGGACCAAAAACTGATGCACCCTTGATGGAAATAACATCACAGCATTTATCTCAATACAATCGAGCAGCTCAGGGCTGTTTTGACAGCAAAAGGGGGACCAACACAATATTAGAAAGGTCATAATGTTATGCCTGATCGGTGTATAGTGTGTGTGTGTGTGTGACATATCAGGACACAAATGTGTATAATGACATGGGTATGACATAGGTATTACAAGGAGAGGGTGACTTATGAGGACATTACCTATGTCCCCATTTCTCAAAAGGCTTATAAATCAGACAGAATGAGTTTTTTGGGGGAGAAAGTAAAAGTGCAGTTCCTGTGATATGTTTAGGGGTGTAGGTTTAGGGGTAGGGGTAGTGTAGGGGGATAGAAAATATGGTATAAAAGCCATTACGCCTATGGAATGTCCCCACAATTCACAAAAACAAACGTGTGTGTGTGTGTGTGTGTGTGTGTGTGTGTGCGTGCGTGCGTGCGTGCGTGCGTGCGTTGCAATTTAACAAACAAATATTTATAGAATATAACATGTCTGACAGATTTTGATCACTGAATGGATCATTTTGCATGTGATGGCTCACACGATGAAAGAATGTTAAAAAGTTGTCAAGAGTTTGACAGTTTCACTGTGAATCGACAATTTTGCTTACTCTTTTGCACATATGTGCAAAAACAAATGCAATTTGCTTAAATCAATAAGAAATTCTAATCGGATGTGAACAAGAAACTAATTGTTCAGAGATCTGAACTTATTGTTTTGAGAAAAAAAAAAAAAGTCTCATTCGAGAATTGAGCCAAAGCGATTGAGGAAAACTTTTTCAATTTTGGCACCATCTAGTGGTAAAAATAATATGATACAGATTAAAGACAAGAATGTTGTTATGCATAGAGAGCTCTTATTCAAAATGTCATTAATATTCTTGAGTATTTCACCTATATGTTGATATGCTGGCTGCAGCAGTAGTCTGCAAATCACAAAATGTATTGGTGCATATTTGCCATACACAAGGACAAATCGGGGTGTGTGAATTTTTTAAGACCATGACTGTCAGATCTCCTACATGTAGCATGTCTATTATTACGTTATTATTATGTTACAATTAAGCAAATTGGTGCTATAGTTTTAGTCCATTTACCTACTTATTAGTAAAAGAAATCACGAGTGACTATAAGAAAAAAGGATTTTCTTAATTTAGCAATACAAGAAAACCCATTTCTGGCCATGTTTACGCACATATTGTGTAAAGTAAAATAGTATATCAAATAATTTCTAATATCTTTCATACCATAGTTGAGAATCTTTGTACAAATCTTAGTGCATACTGCATAGACTGGTTCAGGTGGAAGTTTCCTGGAGCTGGCGAAGTCCTGAAAACCCTGGTTTACATTAAACGCCTATTAAATGTGTGATTAGGGGTATAATAATTGTATAAATAATATAAAATAATTGTAATAAATAATCATCGCTATAGCCAGACAATTTTGTCTTTAAAAATCTGTTGTAACCTTTAAAGGGATACTCCACTGTTTTTCCATATTAAACTATCTCTCTCGTCTCAGCGCGTGCACTTAATCGCTTTGACGCGCGGTGACATTTTGATAGCACTTATCTTAGCCCACTAAGACCAGTTCATTCATTAGGTACCAAACAGAGATCAAGTTAGAAGCGACCAAACACCTCCACGTTTTCCCTATTTAAATACAGTTACACTGAATGACCAAGTATGGTGACACAAAATAAAACGTGGCGCTTTTCTAAGCGGGTTAAAAAGGATAACTATAATGTATGGCGGAATAGCACTTTTGAGAGTACTTCGACTCGGCGCAGTAAAAAGTCACGCCTGAAAAATCCTCTCCCCTTCACCCTCTCATTTCCGTCAATAGAACCAACGTGACCTGCACGCCTGCATCAGTAGTAGTAGTTTGAGCAGAGTTGACGAAGTATCAGTTTGTAGGAAGATAGTTTGTGAACAATCATGGTTATAACGTGCATCGTAAAGGGTTGTGATAACAAGGCGAAGGTATATAGTGACGTCATGTTTCACAGAATTCCAACTCACCACAAACGGCGGAAAGCTTGGTTAGCTGATTTGAACATGGATACAACAACACCGGTGGAGATTCTGAAGGAGTGGCGTGTTTGCTCCGAGCATTTCACACAGGAGGACTATACCTCCACAGAATTACGCCTAAAGGATGCGGCCACACCGACAATACTCAAATCACGAGCACAACAAAGTGGATCATCACCCAACACTGTAAGTGTCCTTTTGCATGTTATTTGGTTGTCCTGTAAGTGGCAGTAACCTTAGCTAATCCAAATTTAGTTGAGTTTAACCTGGTAAACACGAGTAAATTAGCTGCGAAATCAGTGCGATTCTGAGACAGGCAATAAGGAGTTTTTGACTTTTTGATGTACATGAGAACTGAGCTCAGAAATAAAAATGAAGTAACGTTATAAGCCTAAACCCGTAAAAGCCCGTAGTGTAACGTTATAGTGTCACCAAATCTGATTCTCTGTATCGTGAGACTGCGAGGTTAGGTCTACCATGGTAATACCTTGACTAATGGTTGTGGAAGGGGTATTTTTGTCTCAGGTGAAACACTGAAAGTGTAGGCTACTGTCTACTTATGTAATGCACTGTAACAATACTTTCTTCTTACTCTGAAGAATGTAAAAACATTTTTTTATAAATTATGGTAGTGCTTTAATTTGCTTTTGAAATTTGCTTATTGGGATTGCAATTTCTGTCATAATTGTCAATTATTATACAGGCACAGTTGAGTGACATACAGCAAGATCTGCCAGAACAAGACAAACCCTTTTTTGTTGGTGTACCTCATTCAACCCCCCAGAAGCACAGAGCTGAAGAGCCTACTGCTGCATTCCAAGTGCCCTTGTCTGTACAGCTAACCAGTCCTTCACGTTCAAGCAAACCAGCTGTCCAAACTCATGGAACTCTTTCAGAAATGTATAATATGTGGTGCTGCGATGTGTGACCTGAACCAGACAATAGAACAGTTAGGCAGTAGAATCAATATAAATTGGCAATGCAGCAATGGCCATATGGGACAATGGGAGTTATGTCCCAATATACGTGGAATGGCGGAAAATAACCTTCTCGCAGCAACTGCCACTATCTTTACATACACAGACATAGCTGACTGGGCTGGACTTTTCAACCTTTTCAAGAAAGGCCTGGAGAAGATCCTGGATGAGGGAATTGATGTAAAAGTGGTCACCACAGACCGGCATCCATCCATAAGAAAAATTATGAGAGAAGAATATCCTCATATCATTCATCAGTTTGATCCGTGGCATGTCGCCAAAGGTTAGTCTACTGTTAATCTAAGCTGTAGAGCTAGAGAACAACCCCAAATATTTTAGCTCCATTATTGTCCTTTACCAATGTTTCACACAAGACTTTGTAGGGGTCTGTAGAATGTGTGCGGTGCACTACCACTGATTTGATTACAACTTCATGTCCATGTTTCTAGAGCTAAATATACCTAAATTGGTACTGATGAAAGAATAAAAATTTATGCAAAAGAAAAAGACATGCAAAAGTGACTGAAACACAAGTATATATGTTACAGATATGGCTGAAATGGTGCACCACCATAGTCTATGCAATGAATGAGATTACCCATTGTAATTCTTTTCTCTCATTTTTCAGGATTTAAAAAAAAACTGGTTGCAGCATCCAACAGAAAGGAGTACAAGGACCTTGCTCCTTGGGTCAGAAGTGTCAGCAACCACATGTAGTGGAGCTGTTGCACCTCCAAAGGAGATGCAAAGGTACCCAAGCATACAGAAACGGCTCATCACAAAGTGATTTTCTGTTATTACATACATCAAATGCTATATGCAGGTCAAATGCACAGCAAACCTTTGATCTTCAACATGGAAGACAACTGTACTGTGTTACAGATGGTTAAAAGTGTGCCTCTGCTCTTGTGTTGTCAGGAGCTGCTCAGACAATGGATGTCTCTCCAACACCACATCACTGGGGTCCATCGCTGGGAAGAAAACGGAGCGGAATACAGATGTTTCCGTAAGGACTTGTCAGCAGAGGAACAAAGAACAAAGAGGTGGCTAAAAGTTAATTCCCCTGCCTTCAAAGCTCTTCAAGCAATGATTATGGACACAAGTCTCCTAAAAGACCTACAACAGATGACACTGTTCAAACACACAGGTATGTGTGTCATATAGTTTGACATGCAGAAAAGTAATATGGTTCAAGTCATGTCTGTCTCAGTGGGAATAGGTTCTGGGAAAGTATTTTGCCATAGGTCTGTATATGTTACACCAGACTTGACCAATACTACTATGCTATCCTATTCATGACACAGTGCTTGAAAGAACACACAACTTTTCATGCTCTTGTTTTTCCATTGTAAAGCATTTTCTTTTGTTTTATTTTTCAGGACAACTTGAGGTGTTCCACAATGCCCTTTTGAAGTACTGTCCAAAGCGACTTCATTTTAAATACCCTTCAATGAAGGCACGCACTATGCTAGCCATTATGGATCACAATGAGAATCACTCCACAAAGCGGGAACAGGCAACAACAGCAGCTGGTGGGTACTAAAGGAATGCAAATTACTGTAATGACACTGTGTGTTTTCCTTGCACCTCTCAACGTGTCATCCATATATGAACATGATCTTCACATAACTGATGGCACAAATATGACTGACTAGTGTAATTTGTTTTAAAAAAAGTCACAGTCCTAACATGTGTAATAACATCATAAATATCAAAATGATAAATTTACAATACGTCCAGCATGTTCATTCATATTATTTTTGATTTCAGGCCTCACAAGACACAATGTTGTCTTTCAAAATCAGTCAAAGCAGTGGATTGCTGACCAATCTATGTGAAGACGACTCAAAAATTCAGAGAGGACCTCATGGACAGAGTGATCCAAAGAAGACTTGACCCCACAATCAGATTCAAAGACACATCATCCCGTATCAAAGTACCTCGCCTAGCTGCCAACATTGCATTGCTACCAAAGCCCAGCAAAGAGGAGGTCATACAATCACACACACCTCACCTGGTTTACTGCTGACATGAAAAGGAACCTGTGCCATTGAAAAACCACAGGAGGGGACTTGTACTTGCATAGCAAGTGTAGAAGGCACATGTCAGTTATTGCAGTAATATGAGAGCAATCTTTTTTTTATGTTGTGAAATTTTTTACGTATTTTCCCACTTTGTGACTTCACTTATGTTTGAACAAATCTGACAAAACACTGTTTGCTTGGAGAACACATGGCCTATCGTATTTACTATGCAATTATTTGATTTGAAAAAGATGTTAGTTACTGCAGTAATATGAAGGCAATTTTTTATTTATATATTTTTAAAGAAATTACGTATTTTCCCTTTTTTTTTTTACTTCACTTATGTTTGAACAAATCTGACAAAACACCTTTTGCCTGGAGATCACATGGCCTCTGGTATTTACTATGGGATTGAATTGAAAAAAAGATCCTGGATGTTGTGTGAGTGATTATATCAGAAGCCATTTGATTTAGCAACCGAGATAAAAGTATCACTCGAGATGTGGTAGGTTCAAAGCTTTATTTATATATATATATATATCAAATATAGGAAATTGAATTGAATACAAATGAGGAAATTGAAAATAAATAGTGATAGCAAGACATCTACATTCACCTAAAGGATTATTAGGAACACCATACTAATACTGTGTTTGACCCCCTTTCGCCTTCAGAACTGCCTTAATTCTACGTGGCATTGATTCAACAAGGTGCTGAAAGTATTCTTTAGAAATGTTGGCCCATATTGATAGGATAGCATCTTGCAATTGATGGAGATTTGTGGGATGCACATCCAGGGCACAAAGCTTCCGTTCCACCACATCCCAAAGATGCTCTATTTGGTTGAGATCTGGTGACTGTGGGGACCATTTTAGTACAATGAACTCATTGTCATGTTCAAGAAACCAGTTTGAAATGATTCGAGCTTTGTGACATGGTGCATTATCCTGCTGGAAGTAGCCATCAGAGAATGGGTACATGGTGGTCATAAAGGGATGGACATGGTCAGAAACAATGCTCAGGCCGTGGCATTTAACGATGCCCAATTGGCACTAAGGGGCCTAAAGTGTGCCAAGAAAACATTCCCCACACCATTACACCACCACCACCAGCCTACACAGTGGTAACAAAGCATGATGGATCCATGTTCTCATTCTGTTTACACCAAAATCTGACTCTACCATCTGAATGTCTCAACAGAAATCGAGATTCATCAGACCAGGCAACATTTTTCCACTCTTCAACTGTCCAATTTTGGTGAGCTTGTGCAAATTGTAGCCTCTTTTTCCTATTTGTAGTGGAGATGAGTGGAACCTGGTGGGGTCTTCTGCTGTTCTAGCCCATCCGCCTCAAGGTTGTGCGTGTTGTGGCTTCACAAATGCTTTGCTGCATACCTCGGTTGTAACGAGTGGTTATTTCAGTCAAAGTTGCTCTTCTATCAGCTTGAATCAGTCGGCCCATTCTCCTCTGACCTCTAGCATCAACAAGGCATTTTTGCCCACAGGACTGCCGCATACTGGATGTTTTTCCCTTTTCACACCATTCTTTGTAAACCCTAGAAATGGTTGTGCGTGAAAATCCCAGTAACTGAGCAGATTGTGAAATACTCAGACCGGCCCGTCTGGCACCAACAACCATGCCACGCTCAAAATTGCTTAAATCACCTTTCTTTCCCATTCTGACATTCAGCTTGGAGTTCAGGAGATTGTCTTGACCAGGACCACACCCCTAAATGCATTGAAGCAACTGCCATGTGATTGGATTAGATAATTGTATTAATGAGAAATTGAACAGGTGTTCCTAATAATCCTTTAGGTGAGTGTACATAATGGTTGTAATATAGAAAAATATACAAACAGGTAGTCTACTATTCTGACGTAAGCTGCAGTGCAATTGTCCCACAGATGTCTGTGAAACATGTAAACATAATCTGGATCTGAACTCTGGGCCCAGCCAATGTCCAGTTACAGTAGGCCTACATATCCATTGCCTCATGTACTTCTTGAAATCCAACATAGTGTAACGGTGCATAGAGTAGTTGCTAGGGTTTTCTGACAGTAGTACCTCTACCATGCTCAAGGGGGCTCTCTAGAGTACTATCCCTCTGCCATAAAGGTCAGAGTAAAGTGAGGAAGAGTATGTTTGGTTAGAGAGAAGCATGGCCTTCTCTGAGGCTAACTTTGTTTCTATAGTCCGGGTTGGGAAACCGTAGTTTTAAGCCCATCCAAAAAGGACTTAATGTGCATCCATCATCCTTTTTATGGGTCTTTGTGATTCTCATGTCTTTAATGACTCTTGCCAAAACAATCAGTGGAAAAAACGGATCAACTGATAAAGGGATTTTGGAGGGATACCTTTGCATCATACTCTACCATGGATGTTAGAGATCTGGAGCCCAGTGTATAATGAGAGCTACGTCGTGACATTATCTATTGGACAATCGGTTTGACCAATGGTTCGTAACTTCTAACCATTTCTTCACCTCTAAACGAAGAACTCTAGAGGATTGTTTCAGGCAACATCTTTTATATGTTATTTTCTTTGGGTTTTGTATATATATGATGGTTGTGTGTGGGTTATTTAATATAAACACCTTTGCATATATATAGTTGATTGGGTTTTTGGTTTGATTTCTTGGTCTGTACATTATTTCTAGTCAAGTGTCCTCGTTTAAATATATATGTGTATTTGGTCTGCTGGGAGTTCTCAGTTGAGCAGTTACAGAATGGCGCCCAAACAGGGACTTTGACTATGTTTCAGACTTCTATAACTCCAAACCTAATGTTATATTCAAAGCTATTCTAAACTCCAAACTCCAGCATTTAAATAATTGATCTTCTGATTTTCACTCAATCACTATGGATAAGGATGTGTTCTCACCCAAAACTGACTTCACAACCGCTTCTTTTTGCTCCCAAAGAGAGCCATTGAAAGACCTGATAACCACTTTTAGTGATCTTTACATTAACTCAGATGAAGAAAGTGAGAGAGCTGAAGACAAGGATCTTGATGAGGAATTCCTTTTTCCCCCACCACCATTGCCACCTCCAATGGAAAGGGATGAAGAATCAAACGGTCAACCATTTTCTGAAAATTCCATCCTTTATGCACGTGTCACCTCTTTAGAAACTCAGTTAACAGATATGGAGCAGCGGATGAGTGACACATTTTCATCTGTAGAGTTGGAGATGCATTACAGGAAGCTGGAGGATAACATTTTATATCATGTGCAACGTGAATGTGACAGGGTAAGACAACAAGGATTCAAGGGGATTCAAGAGTTTTATTTGTCACATACACAGTTATATACAGAATATACAACCGGCAGTGAAATGTAAACAGGTCCGCTCCATGGACAGTGCAAATTCACAGTTAAAAACACAAGGAGAAAATTATAATAGAAATAGGATATAAAATATATATATATATATATATATATATATATATATATATATATATATATATATATATATATATATATATATATATATATATATAGATAATCAAGTCAAGTAGAAGGGAAAAAAAAAGAACATGTAGAAATGTTAGTGAAGGACTTGGGGCAATCCATGGCCGACTGTTTAAAGAGAAGGGATAGGCAGTTAGAACATAAATTTCAATCCTTAAGAACACCTTCCTTCACCCCGGTTGACTCAAGCCATAAGTCCTTAGATAATACTTACTGTATGAAGCCCAGTCACTCTATCTATACGGAACAGTCTACAA
Source organism: Paracanthobrama guichenoti (assembly GCA_018749465.1). Classification (NCBI taxonomy): domain Eukaryota; kingdom Metazoa; phylum Chordata; class Actinopteri; order Cypriniformes; family Gobionidae; genus Paracanthobrama; species Paracanthobrama guichenoti. The sequence goes on along the minus strand of CM031944.1, from coordinate 36,372,260 downwards.
AGAGTAATCAGACCTCCATACAATATAATCCACCTGTAAAACTTGAATTTCCCAGTTTCACCAACTCCCAGGAAGATGATTCAGTTGTGTTTGTTGAGCAGTGCGAGGAGTACTTTGCTGTACGGCCTTTGAATGAGGAGGAGATTCTAGCTTCACTTACTGCGGTGTTAAAAGGAACTGCCAAGGATTGGTGGAGGGCAGAGCAAAGAAAAGTGACGAATTGGAAACAGTTCAAGGAGAGATTCCTGAGTTCTTTTTTAAGTGAAGACCATAATGAGGTAGCAACAAGGAAATTACTTGAACGAAAGCAAGGGGTCAAGGAGAGTATCCAGGATTTCGCTGTGTCTGAGGTGGAAAAAAGAAATGACTGAGAAAGAGAACGTTCTTTCGATCCTGAGGAATTGCAATCTACGACTTGCTAGTCTTTTAAGAGGTAGAATCAAGGATGTTGAGGAGCTAGTTCGGATAGGAACTCAAATAGAAAGAGACTTCGATGAGGCTAAGAGGTACTGGTGTCAGGCAAATGGTGGAGAACAGAGGAAGAAAACAGTTGATGCAGATCGTCAACAGAAGCCACCCTATGCAAGTAATAAAGTAGTGCAAGCCTGCCCGCTGGCTATACTACAACAAAACTACAAGAACATTGCCATTCCAATAGTTCTACAAGACGGTATATTGTCTCCATAGTTGATACAGGGAGTATTTTCTCTTTGATCCAAGAGTCGGTATGGAAACAGTTGTGCCGGCAAGAACCGTATCAATCTAGTGAAGAGCAGTATTTTCTGTTGGCAAATGGGCAAAGACAAACTGCAGTGGGTAAGGTATTTTGGAAATGTGAAGTGCACGAACAGACAGTGCCTTTGACATTTTATATTATGCGGTATATTGACTTAACTGTGCCCGTTATCCTAGACATTGATTTTCTACTGAAGAGCAGGATGGTACTGGACTTTAGCAAGGCCCAGTATAGTTTACCTGCCGAAGAAGAAACAAAGGAATTTAATTGTTTTCCCTTCCCAATGTGTATCACAATGTGTACCCTTCGCTGCATTTCTGCCTTGCAATAAACTCTCCAGGTCATCATAACGCATCTAAACAGCAAATACAACAACTTGTTAAAGCAGCCGATACTGAAAACTATATGAAGAAATAATTGGAAGAATTGTTGTTAAGCTGGCCATCAGTGTGTACCCAAGAGATTGGTCGAACTAACCTTGTGAAGCACCGTATCCTTATTACGGATGTGCTGGCGGCATGCCTATCGGGTTTCTAGAGAAAAACAGCAGTTCATTGAGGAGGAAGTGTATGAGCTTCTAAAAAAAGGAGTCATCCAGCCATCTACCTCTCCGTGGGCCTCTCCTGTAGTTATAGTTCCAAAAAAAGATGGTGGATCCAGGTTCTGCATCGATTATAGAGGTCTAAACTCTAAAACTCTCCTAGATGCCTAGCCGATGCCCCAAATTCAAGAAATCCTGGAGTCACTGAATGGAGCTACTACTTTCAGCACGTTTGATCTTAAAAGTGGTTATTGGCAGTTGGAGATGGAGCCAGACAGTATTCAGAAGACAGCTTTTGTAACATCAACAGGATTATATGAATTCCTGTGTCTTCCTTTTGGGCTGAAAAACGCTGCAGCATCGTTTCAGAGGCTTATGGAACATGTGCTTAGAGAGGTAAAAGGAAAATGTTGTATGGTATACATTGATGATATAGTTGTGTATTCCAAGTCCGCCTCTGAACATCTACAACACCTACATCAAGTTCCCGCATGTCTCCATCAAGCTGGTCTCATGCTCAATATGGAAAAGTGCAACCTCATTCAGCGATCCCTAACGTTTCTTGGACATGTAGTTTCAGAAAAAGGAGTGACCACTGACCCAACTAAGGTTGCTGCAATAAAGTCTTTTCCAGTACCGCAAACTGTTAAGGATGTGCAAAGATTTTTGGGGCTTGCAGGGTGGTATCACCGGTTCATATCCCAGTTTTCAGAGAAGGCTGCTCCATTACATTCCCTAAAACAAAAGAATGCCAAATGGTCATGGAACGAACATTGTCAACAGGCATTTGACATTCTCAAGCAAGACTTGGTACAAGCATCTGTACTGGTAACTCCTGACTTCACTAAGTCTTTTCGAGTACAGATGGATGCCAGTGACATCGGTCTAGGAGCCGTGCTCACCCAAGAGTCTGAAGGAGAGGAGCACGTCATTGCTTATGCCTCTCGTCTGCTTAGAGGGGCTGAGAAAACTTACTCCGTCTCAGAGTGTTTAGCTGTGGTATGGGTGGAAACCATATTTGGAAAGTGAAGTCCATGTAGTCCTTTTGAAGTTGTCATGGATCATGCTGCTTTAACATGGGCCTTCCAACATCCAAAGCCTTCCTCACGCCTCATCCGTTGGACCATTCGTTTACAAGGCTTCCATTTTACAGTTAAATACAGAAAAGGTCAGTGCAATGTGGTTCCAGATGTGCTGTCTCGAAATCATGTATCCAACAATCCATCTGATTTGCTTTTTCTTACAACTGTAGTTAATCCTTCTGATCAGTCATGTAATCTGCCAATGGATCTCACCCAAATTGTGACTTCACAAAGAAGTGACAGTGAAATTCAAGATTTGGTCAAAAAAGCTGAACAGCACACTACATTAGATGTTACCCGAGTGCAGTATGTGATAGAGAACGGACTGTTGTTTCGCAGTGTACCTGATGGGGAAAAAAGGCCAGAAACTCCAGCTGGTCATACCAGAGCTCCATCGGCAGGTTTTTTTTTTTGCAATATGCACACGACAATCCACTTAGCAGACACCAAGGAAAATTGGCCCAGTATACGAGGTGATGTATGGAAGTATTGTAAGAATTGTCACACCTGTCAAAAGTTCAAGCCTTCTCAGGAAAAGCCATATGGATTACTACAAAGCACACAAGTAGTCGAACCAGGATACATACTTGGGGTTGATCTCATGGGCCCCTTTCCCAGGAGTAGCAAACAAAATGAACATTTACTTGTGGTGGTGGATTATTGTTCAAAGTGGGTAGAGTTGTTCCCTTTGAGGACAGCCAAAGCACCTCACATTTCGAAAATACTGATAGAGGAAATCTTTACTAGATGGGGAACTTCTGCATATCTGATGTCAGATAGAGGTACACAATTTACCTCTCAATTACTCAATTCAGTATGTAAGCAGTGGGGAGTTGTGCAAAAGTTAACCACTGCTTATCATCCCCAGACCAACCTTACAGAGCGAGTAAACAGAAACTTGAAGATCGCCTCCTATGTGGAAGATCACCATCATTATTGGCATAGGTGGTTGGCTGAATTCAGATTTGCCATAAATTCAGCATGGCATGAAAGCACTGGGTTTACTCCCGCTGAGGTTGCTTTGGGAAGAAAACTGAAAGGACCTTTGGAAAGAGCTTTACAACCACCTGTTTTTGGCCCTCTCCAGCCTGCCATGGAACGTCAGAAAGACCTCATCCAGGTGGTAAAGGAAAATGTTCCACGAGCCCAAGCCAAACAGAAAAAATATTATGACCAACGACATCAGTCGAGGCAGTTCCAGGTCGGAGATACAGTTTGGGTGCGGACACATCCTTTATCAAAGGGGGATAAGGGTTTTATGGATAAACTTTCACCCTTTAAGTGGAAAGGCCCTGCTAAAATTATTAAGCAGTTAGGTCCCGTGAATTACCGAGTTTCACTAGTGTCTGATCCAGCCAACGTAGATGCCTATCACATACAGAATCTGAAAATTTGCCATGGTGGGGCAAATTTTTTATTGAGTGAGGGGGTATGTAACGGTGCAAAGAGCAGTTACTAGGGTTTTCTGACAGTAGTACCTCTACCATGCTCAAGGGGGCTCTCTAGAGTACTATCCCTCTGTCATAAAGGTCAGAGTAAAGTGAGGAAGAGTATGTTTGGTTAGAGAGAAGCATGGCCTTCTTTGAGGCTAACTTTGTTTCTATAGTCCGGGTTGGAAAACTGTAGTTTTAAGCCCATCCAAAAAGGACTTAATGTGCATCCATCATCCTTTTTATGGGTCTTTGTGATTCTCATGCCTTTAGTGACTCTTGCCAAAACCATCAGTGGAAAAAACGGATCAACTGATAAAGGGATTTTGGAGGGATACCTTTGCATCATACTCTACCATGGATGTTAGAGATCTGGAGCCCAGTGTATAATGAGAGCTACGTCGTGACATTATCTATTGGACAATCGGTTTGACCAATGGTTCGTAACTTCTAACCATTTCTTCACCTCTAAACGAAGAACTCTAGAGGATTGTTTCAGGCAACATCTTTTATATGTTATTTTCTTTGGGTTTTGTATATATGATGGTTGTGTGTGGGTTATTTAATATAAACACCTTTTCATATATATATATATATATATATATATATATATATTAGTTGATTGGTTTTTGGTTTGATTTCTTGGTCTGTACATTATTTCTAGTCCTCGTTTAAATATATATGTGTATTTGGTGGGAGTTCTCAGTTGAGCAGTTACAAGAGACACGGGTTCAGAAGGATATCTTTGTCGTATAGCCCGACCACACATGATGGCAATGGTTTCCGATGGCCTCTGCCCAAAGTTTTGCCCTGTAGCGCCCATTCCAGCACTGTCCGGTAGGATACCAACCTATTTTGACTGCGAAGGCAGCGATAGAATAAGATTTATTTATCTTAACATTTACACTCACCTAAAGGATTATTAGGAACACCTGTTCAATTTCTCATGAATGCAATTATCTAATCAACCAATCACATGGCAGTTGCTTCAATGTATTTAGGGGTGTGGTCCTGGTCAAGACAATCTCCTGAACTCCAAACTGAATGTCAGAATGGGAAAGAAAGGTGATTTAAGCAATTTTGAGCGTGGCATGGTTGTTGGTGCCAGACAGGCAGGTCTGAGTATTTCACAATCTGCTCAGTTACTGGGATTTTCACGCACAACCATTTCTAGGGTTTACAAAGAATGGTGTGAAAAGGGAAAAACATCCAGTATGCGGCAGTCCTGTGGGCAAAAATGCCTTGTTGATGCTAGAGGTCAAAGAAGAATGAGCCGACTGATTCAAGCTGATAGAAGAGCAACTTTGACTGAAATAACCACTCGTTACAACCGAGGTATGCAGCAAAGCATTTGTGAAGCCACAACACGCACAACCTTGAGGCGGATGGGCTACAACAGCAGAAGACCTCACCGGGTACCACTCATCTCCACTACAAATAGGAAAAAGAGGCTACAAATTGCACGAGCTCACCAAAATTGGACAGTTGAAGACTGGAAAAATGTTGCCTGGTCTGATGAGTCTTGATTTCTGTTGAGACATTCAGATGGTAGAGTCAGAATTTGGCGTAAACAGAATGAGAACATGGATCCATCATGCCTTGTTACCACTGTGCAGGCTGGTGGTGGTGGTGTAATGGTGTGGGGGATGTTTTCTTGGCACACTTTAGGCCCTTAGTGCCAATTGGGCATTGCTTAAATGCCACGGCCTACCTGAGCATTGTTTCTGATCATGTCCATCCCTTTATGTCCACCATGTACCATTCTCTGATGGCTACTTCCAGCAGGATAATGCACCATGTCACAAAGCTCGAATCATTTCAAATTGGTTTCTTGAACATGACAATGAGTTCACTGTACTAAAATGGCCCCCACAGTCACCAGATCTCAACCCAATAGAGCATCTTTGGGATATGGTGGAACGGGAGCTGCATGCCCTGGATGTGCATCCCACAAATCTCCATCAACTGTAAGATGCTATCCTATCAATATGGGCCAACATTTCTAAAGAATGCTTTCAGCACCTTGTTGAATCAATGCCACGTAGAATTAAGGCAGTTCTGAAGGCGAAAGGGGGTCAAACACAGTATTAGTATGGTGTTCCTAATAATCCTTTAGGTGAGTGTATATATGAAAACATGATACATAGGCATATTTCAATGGTTTCAGATAGCACTTACTCTGAGGATAGCTGGCCATCTGGTCCACTTGGCGTGGGTCGTTTCCTCCAATTGACTTTGTCACGTTGAAAGAAAAAATTGACGACTGCCGGGTGAATCATCGCTGCAAACGTGTCGCTTGCCGCGACACAGGCGATTTGTCCAGGGTCTTCTGTATCTACATTGACCCACACCATCGATGGCAACACCTGGTCCCATTCTGAACAGCACAGGCTCTCAATTTCAGTCGGCATCTGTCCGCAACAGTACCACTTGCACCACCAATTGCTGTTTGCCCGTGTTCTTTCGCCGCTAGTAGCACAGGTAGAAGTAAAAGTCACGTTGGTTCTATTGACGGAAATGAGAGGGTGAAGGGGAGAGGATTTTTCAGGCGTGACTTTTTACTGCGCAGAGTCGAAGTACTCTCAAAAGTGCTATTCCGCCATACATTAGTTATCCTTTTTAACCCGCTTAGAAAAGCGCCACGTTTTATTTTGTGTCACCATACTTGGTCATTCAGTGTAACTGTATTTAAATAGGGAAAACGTGGAGGTGTTTGGTCGCTTCTAACTTGATCTCTGTTTGGTACCTAATGAATGAACTGGGCTTAGTGGGCTAAGCTAAGTGCTATCAAAATGTCACCGTGCGTCAGAGCGATTAAGTGCACGTGCTGAGACGAGAGAAGTATGCATCAACTCGTCTTAGTTAAGGAAATAACATAGTTTAATATGAAAAAACGGTGGAGTATCCCACAAAAGAAACTGGGGGAGTGACTTTTGCATCAGACATGTCATCAACTAAACCTTCATGGTATAGGACACTTGGTGTCATCTACATTTTTTGTCGCCATTTGTTTCTTATACTCTAAATAATTAATGATGTGAAAAACAAAAAAATATACAAATATAAACACACACACGTTTCACTATATTAGTGAGGACATTGCATAGACTTCCATTGACTTTATATCAAGTTAATAATATTTTAAATTTAGATTAAAAAAAAATCTTTTGACATGTTTTGTTTGAAATGTCTAACTTTTGGCCCTCTAGCGGTTAAAAAACAAAATAGCATTTTTTTTCTTTTTTTCTTTTTTTGGCGGAAGGACATTGTTTTGGTTGTGCTTCGGCTCCTATGCTGATAAATATGTTTATCCTCCTGCTCATAAAACATTCACTACTACTTTAAAAGGATAGGTTCTTAAGCTGACTGAAGATGTTAACTTACTGTAACTACCAACTAACGTTACCATTAACAGACGGTGCTCCCTTGAAAATAAATTCCAGCACAGCTTACAACAACCATAATTGAATGACCCTTTACAACAGATAATGGTTTACAATGAACTATGTTAGAGAGCTACATATCCAATCGCTATTTATCTGTTCAACGTAATAGCCAATCTTATAATTACTCACCTGTTGAGTAGTAATGCCATGTGTTCCACGTTTTCTCAAAATGGGTGATTCCACTAGGTTCGAGATGTTGTGGTCCATGTAAATCTTTCTCGCTCCTTGTGACAACAAACCTCCTATGCCACTCCCCACACCATACAGGCGTCAAAGTAGCAGGAGCGACTTTTCTATATGACAAGCACAGGCGAGTGACGTATGCGATGTCCCGCGAAAACCATCCCACCAGGTCTAAAATGTATAATAGGCTTACCCTAGTAAATCAATGTAAGACAAAAATACATTTTGGAAGAAAATGAATGATGTATTGACTTATTTACAGACTATTTAAATTTGGTTATTTTTGAACAATAAAAAGTTACATATGTTACATATAAAGTTATAATGTCCTCACTAGTCGATTGTCATAATATTTCACTATTGAGGACATTTGGCCCTCACAAGTAGACTTGTATCCAAATGTGTACACAATCACACTCCCTCATGTTGGGTTTTCATGTTTTATGGGGACATTCCATAGCCAAATGATTTTCATATTGTGCAAACTGTATATTCTATCTCCTAAACCTACCAATCACAGAAAACTTTCTATATATATATTTTTTTTTTAAACATCACTTAGTATGATTTATAAGCTGTTTGTTTTTTTTTTTTTTTCTTCTTCCTCATGTACAAGGATTTTGGATACCATAGACCCCACACACATAATCCATTGTACATGCAAATATTATGCTGAAAATGTACTTTCGATGTACCTGATTCTACATTTGACTTGCCCTAATGGACTACTAAAATAAACAAAACCTTCCCAACATCAGTCTAAGTACACATGTTTACAAACTCAAGCAACCATAGCCTTCAAAGTATTTAAGAACAGTATTTGCCATTCAAAGCTGAATTCTGGAATAATCGCAGGAGTAATTTGAGTGTCTGAAAAGGAAATGAAAAGCGAGACAATGGCAGTACTGCTGCTGGTACTGCTGCTCTGTGCTGAGAGCTCAATTGCACAAGACATATTGTCACCAAGTATGGACATCATTGCTGAGCTCGAGAAGCTAAAACACATGGATAAAAGGATACAAAATTTAGAAGAAACACTGACCAAAGTATTGAGTGAGAATGAAGGTAAGGTGGATTTGGATTGAACATGTCATTGTGGAAAAACAACAATTTATTAAC
>CM031944.1:36298723-36356223 GCA_018749465.1 Paracanthobrama guichenoti | reverse complement strand
TTCATTTTGCAATTAATTGTAATAATCCAGTGAGATTCTGTCTGACAACAGCCGGTATGATCTGATCTCACCATCATCGAGTCTGTCTGTGATTACATGAAGAAACAGAAAAAACTGAGACAGACTAAATCCAGAAAAACTGAGGCAACGTCTCCCAGACACTTAAGGAAACCTTTCTGCAAAACTACAGTACTGTGAAAAGTTTAGGCACTCAGAATGCTTTAAAAGTGAGAATGCTGTCAAAATAGATTTTATTTATGAATTAACTTCTATTAACTAAAGCAAATCGATATTTGGGGTGACCACCCTTTGCGTTTAAAACGGCTTCTGTCACCTGCATCTATTCCTACACCTATTCATGTAGTTTTGCAGGAAGGTTTCTTCAAGTGTCTTGGAGACGTTGCCACAGTTCTTCTGGATTCAGTCCATCTCAATTTTTTGTTTCTTCATGTAATCAGACAGACTCAATGAAGATGAGATCAGATCTCCATGTGGAGTATAGAGACTATTGTCAGACTCTTTATGCATACAAAAATCTCACTGGATTATTAAAATTAATGGCAATTAATTTATAAATGTAAACTGATATTTCCCACTGACACACTACAGCAAAAGATATAAATAACTGGCTTAAACCCACCTTGTGTGTAAAAATACTATATATATATATATAAATAAATAATTTTTTTTTCCATAATTTAAAAGAATCCTAACTACTTAACCTAAAAATCACTTACAGCATTGTCATATGACTAAATATTTGCCACGGTTAACATTGTTTTAAAAGCCTGCATGAGTATTATGGTTGCCAAAAAACTCCCAACACAAAATAATTTAATTTAATATTTTATTGAAACTTTCCTGTAGAATTATTCTGAAACAGGGTAATATAAAAAAAGACAGGTAAATACAAACATAGATGTTTCATGGAAGCTTGTTGGCTCTCTGGAGACTGCTTTTAAAAATACAAACTTTACCTTTGATCACAGAAAGAAAATTCCCATAAAAGACACAGGGCAAACAGGGATCAGTTTCACTCTGAGAATGCATAATGGACATATTCTGACAGTGAAAAATAAAAACCCAGAATTATTAAGAATAACTGCAGAATGTCAAGTTTCAGTTGTTTGAAAACAAATGTTTGTCTTCAAGGTTAAGGGAACTCAAAAGCCTGAAAAGTTGTCATGCTTACAGTAAAATAAACTGACATCAGTGAAACTGATGTAATTGTAGTGTCAGTTATTATAAGAGTGCAGGCATCTATAGACAAATCTTTTAAAGACTGACTTCAACCTTTCAAAAGAACTGAAAGGGCTGAATTTGGAGTGTGTCTGGTATCCATGGTGTTTAAAACAGCCTACGAGTCATCGCCATTAACGCTGTCACCATCATCTTCCCCTTCCACATGCTCACCCTCTTCCTCCTCTTCTTCATTCTCTCCTCCCTGGCTTTTAACCTGAGAGGAACAAAACAAAACAAAACCAAAAAACAACATTTAGAATATTAGATATCTTTACTCAAATCATGTAATTCAGCAAATTACACAATCCATAATTTTGCAAATGCATTCATTTTCACATACCTCCTCCTCTTCTTCCAACAGATCTCTTTCCTCCTCAGAATCGTTTATCTCTTGCTCTTCCCTCTCTCTGTCTTTCTTGCTGGAATGCTGCAGGGAGGAAGTCTCGCCCACTTGACTTGACTTCACACTCATGAGAGAGAGAGAGAGAGACAAAAAAAGAGAGAGACAGAGAGAGAGACAGAGAGAGAGAGAGAGAGAGAGAGAGAGAGAGAGAGACAGAGAGAGAGAGAGAGAGAGAGAGAGAGAGAGAGAGAGAGACAGAGAGAGACAGAGAGAGAGACAGAGAGAGACAGAGAGAGAGAGAGAGAGAGAGAGAGAGAGAGAGAGAGAGAGAGAGAGAGACAGAGAGAGAGAGAGAGAGAGAGACAGAGAGAGAGACAGAGAGACAGAGAGAGAGAGAGAGAGAGAGACAGAGAGACAGAGAGAGAGAGAGAGAGAGAGAGAGAGAGAGACAGAGAGAGAGACAGAGAGAGAGAGAGAGAGAGAGAGAGAGAGAGAGAGAGAGAGAGAGAGAGAGAGAGAGAGAGAGAGAGAGAGAGAGAGAGAGAGAGAGAGAGAGAGAGAGAGACAGAGAGAGAGAGAGAGAGAGAGAGAGAGAGAGAGAGAGAGAGAGAGAGACAGAGAGACAGAGAGAGAGACAGAGAGAGAGAGAGAGAGAGAGAGAGAGAGAGAGAGAGAGAGAGAGAGAGACAGAGAGAGAGACAGAGAGAGAGACAGAGAGAGAGACAGAGAGAGAGAGAGAGAGAGAGAGAGAGAGAGAGAGAGAGAGAGAGAGAGAGAGAGAGAGAGAGAGAGAGAGAGAGAGAGAGAGAGAGAGAGAGAGAGAGAGAGAGAGAGAGAGAGAGAGAGAGAGAGAGAGAGAGAGAGAGAGAGAGAGAGTTTTGTTTTTCAAATAGTTGAAACTTTCTATTCCTGAAAATTATGGTTTCTTCAAAAATATTAAGCATTACAAATATTTTAAACATCAATAATGATAAGAAATGTTTCTTGAGCACCAAACCATCATATTAGAATGATTTCTGAAAAACCATGCAACACTGAATACAGAAGTAATGGAATAAATGAAATTTTAAAATATATTCTAATAGAAGTTATTTTAAATTGTAATAATATTTCACAGTATTACTGTTTTTAATTGCATTTCTAAACAAATAAATGCAGCCTTGGTGAGCATAAGACACTAAAAGAGACATCTTACTAACCATTATTTAGAACTAAACTAATTATCTAGATAAATATTTGTATATTTAGTGTTAATATAAAATAACAGTATCATTGCATCATTCTAAACAGACAGTTTTTATGAAACGTAGTTAAAGACAAATTTAAGTTTTGATGCAATGGTATTTTAAAATGTACCATTTCATTTTTTTATTGTCTGGGCCCATTTTAAGGCCATGTATGGTGACCCTGCTGCAGAAAGAGTGAACACTGTTACCAGATTTCTTGCTGTGGTCTTTCTCCATCCTGTCCAGACTCTCCAGCAGATAGTCAACCTTGTGTTTGATTTGAGAAAGCTCTTTCTTAATTGTTTGGAGGTCATCTCCTTTTACTGAAAGGAAAGAATTCCCTGAATGCATGTACAAACTGACAAGCCAACCAAGGTCAAAATGTAAAATTAGTAAAATAAGGCTAAAAAGACAGAAAATGCAATGTTAATATCAACTACCAGACAAAATGTGTCACTGGTAGATTAAAGGGATAGTTCACCCAAAAATTACAATTGTGTCATCATTTACTCACCCTTGTTTTATTCCAAATCTGTAAGACTTTTGTTTATCTTCAGACCACGAAGATTTTACTACTCTTCATTGACACTAATCCATATGAATTGAGCGGTTTAGTCCACATTTTATGAAGAGACACAATCGCTTTATATGATGAAAAGAAATGTAGGCTTTTATTCACATATAAACATTGATCAGTGAACATAAACAGCTCGTCACATGAGAACAAACCTGGTTATTGTGGAAGCTCAAATGGGCTGCGTAATACAAGAATGAACCTCATTGGTTCTCCACATCAAGCAAACATGTCTGAGCTTCCGTTCATCATAACTGATGTGTGCGTTGATGAATGTTTATATGTGAATAAAAGCCTAAATTCAATCTGTTCATCATATGTTCATCACTCAATTTATATGGATTAGTTTTATGATCTTTATGAACTTTTTGAAGCATCAAAGTGGTAGCTGTCAATGGAAAGCTCTCAGATTTAGTTAAAAATACCTTCAATTGTGTTCCAAAGATCTTACAGGTTTGGAATGACATGAGGGTGAGTAATTAATGACAGAATTTTCATTGTTGGGTGAACTAACCCTTTAAAACAAAACCCTGTAGAGAGTGAAAATAAAGAAAAGGTACTAACGGGCTCGAGAGGATGTCCGCTGGCTACTCTTGGAAGCAGTTGAGAAACTGGACTTGGTGCGGCGGCTGGTACCCCCACTCATACTGACCCGTGGACGTTTGGAAGGGATCACAGCCCGTGACAGAGGAGGTGGTGGTGGCGGGGGCACACGGGAAGGATATGAATACATTCTGTACAGCACAAAGAGATTGAGGCGTCAACAAAAAGTGCACACATTTATATATACCCATTACCCACTGGCAAAATGTTTGTACAACACATCGATAACTGCAGGTCTTACCTGTCAAAGTATTCTCTCTGGAAATCATAATCAAGCTCAAAACCAGAACTACCGCTGGAGAGACTTTAGAAAAATAGATTTTAACAACAACAAAAATTGGCTTATTGGAATAAAACAATAAAATGGGTGAATATATAAATAAGAACAAATGTATTCCTTACCTGTACATATCTCCAGCTGATCGCTTTGATGTTTTTGACCTGTGAGGTTTGGGCTCTCCTGCCAGGTTAATATCTGATTGAAAGACAAGGCAATAGTTCAATTAAAAGAGAAAAATATAAGATAAAACAACATGATAGTACATCTTTTATGTCCTCACCAAGCACCTGTCCAACGATCATCCGGCCGTCCTCTCCTGCTACAGCCGCTCGTGCGTTCCTCTCATTGACGTACTGGACAAAGGCGTAGCCCTTATGCACAGAGCAGCCAACAATCTTGCCGTATTTGCTAAAAATGGCTTCAACATCGGCCTTGGTAACCAGCATAGTATTTAGGTTTCCAATGAAGACCCTTGAGTTCAGCGACCGCTGGTCCGTCTTATTTGTGACATTGCTGGCAATCAGCTGACTAGCGCTGGGAGGACGACTAGGGCAGTGAAAGGAGACACAAGAATATAATATATTAGCACATTTCCAAAGGAAAAAGCTAGCAAAATTGAGCCTATCCTACTTTTATGACATCTAGTAGAGTATTATTTTCTGCTACTTGCTGAGGTATGCATTTGCTAATTTGTGGATTGTCGGTTTAGATTATAAACCCAAAGAGGACAATATACATAATAAACCATGTGATATTTGACATGGAAAGAAACTGTTGATGACTGCGACTCACTCCATGGTGTCACTGCAGGGCAGTTGTCTGTTTGTCAATGTGAGCAGCCCAAAGTGCAGATTGCTCTCAGCCAAAACAACAATTCCAGCACCCAACCAGTGAGCGGCACTTGGCTTCTAACAGTTACACTGAGAGAACAAAAACACACCTCATTACATCTGGACATGGTTAGTTTTGTTTTAGGTCAATACATTTGAAATTCTGTTTTAAATAGATATAGGGAATGATATATACACATAAGAAAGCCTGGACAGCAACATAGTGTCAGGCCAGATCGGAGCAACATCTGGTAAGGTTACATGTGGATTTCACACATACCAGATGTGGGACAACAGAATGTTGCTGTCTGGGCAGAATTCAGTATACAAATATTATGGTCATTAGTGGCGACCATTCTATCACTGAATACTTCTATTTAAAAAATTAAACAAAACAGTTTAAACAGCTAAATCTCGCAATAATTTGGTTAATTTACATTAAAAAAAAATTAAAAATTAAAAATTAAAAAAAGATGCAACACATTCCCGCTATGCTAAAACATCGGTAAATCGTTAACTTTGACATGAACTACCCAGCGTGACCACAGAGCTGCAGTGCTATAAGCGCTTCGCACTCTCCTCTCTCTCCACCTATCGCTGGTGTGTGGCGAGCGCACTGGCGCCGTTGTACTGTGGCTGCTACCGTCGCATCATCCAAATGGATGCTGCACATTGGTGGTGGTCGAGGAGAGACCCCTAATATGATTGTAAAGCGCTTTGTGTGTAAGGTAGTACACAGTAAAGCACTATATTAATGCCTCCGCTCATTCATTCATTGTGGTCGCGATATCGCGTGGAACAAGACAATCGAGTTTGAATATTCCCATTTAACACTAAGAACGCGGTTTGGTTTCTTTTCATAGAAATCATTGATGCAAGGCACCATGACTGAACACAACCCAAACACACGTTCAAATTCATGAAATGTAATAGAAAATCCTCGAAGTAGACAAAGAGGACAAAACGCTCTGCTTTACAGGGCCTCGACAATCATAGACCGGCGGTATAACTGATATTTCTGTAAATGCACGAAAAATATGCAAATGTCATTATTGATTAAAAAACAATAATACAAAAACTACTCACCGAAAGTTTAAAATGTGTTATTTAAGAAGGACTGATAATCTTACACTGCCTGCAAAAAAGCAACAACTGTGAATTCGCCGCGAGCAGTCAATCTGCTACGACATAAAGCTGGCAACATATTTTTCAAGTTAAAAGTCTTATGTTTCATTTATTTTTTTGTAAGCCCTTCTCGTCTAAACCACGTAACGTTGACCTGCAGTGATCATAAAATATCAAGGAACGCTCTATTAAGTTGACGGTGGTGACGTGTGATTTTAAGTCACAGTTGCTCCAATTGACTGAGGGCTTGTATTTTGAAAAAAATCATGACCTTTCGAGTCGCGTTGCGTGCCTCACACACACACACACACACACACACACACACACACACACTTGCATAGTCTACTCTACTGGGTGCACTGCCAATTATGGCCATTGCTTATTTCTTATCACTAATATATAAATATATAATTTATTTCTTTATTTTATATTTTTGCTATTATGAATGCCAGGAATTAGTAGTGTTAAATCATGTGGACATTAAATGGAGCATGAAGTCTTTCCAATATCTAACATCTTACACAAGGTTTTCTTATTCTTTGGGTATAGTTTCATATCATTTTCATATCATTATCAGTTTTCATAAAGAGTGTCAGTCCAAATAAAATTTTTCCCAAAATGCATTTGCTTGTGGAAGTTTCACAATTTTTAACGCCTTAATGCTGATTGCTCAAACAGCAACTGAAAAGGAACATTAAAATCAGGACCTAAATAAGACTACTATAGCAGAGAAAAAACAGCACTAGTGTAATAACATTGGTAACACTTTACAATAAGGAAGTTAGCTACATTAGTAAATGAACAAAACAATGAACAATACTTATGCAACATTTACTAATACTTTTTTAATCAAAAGATATGTCACTTAACATTAGAAACTGTGATCTAACGTGAATGATGAACAATTGTATTTTGTTAACTAACATTAATAAATGCTTAAAAAAGTTGATGTTATGCTAATGCATTAAAGTAAAAAAGAGATCTTATTGTAAAGTGTTACAATAATATCTACAGTTTATAAACATTTTCGATTTTATGCCAATTAAATCAAATGTCCCCATGTGCATGGCATGTCCTGTATTACACAATTTTTGTGTTATATTTGTGGAAATAAATTATATAATAGAAATCAATTATTTGTAATTTATTTCCTGTCTAAGCACAGGATGCACAAATAGTGAAAAAAGAAAAAGAAAACAAGTATCTATGTTACCACCACCCATACAACTAATTATATATAAACTATGATTACATAGCATGACGGCCTGAAAATGGTTACACGGAAAATAAATTTCTCCTGTTTTTACAGTAAATGAAGGCACTTGAAATAATAAGGCACTTGGTCAGAAACAAAAGAACAGATTTTTCTCTTTTTTTACTGCACAAATCATACATGTTGTCTGAACCGAACTGAAAGAACACAATATTAGGCAGCGGTGGGATAACTCAGATCAAAACTCTAAAAAGAAGAAGAAAAAAAAGAAGAGAAAAATACATGCCAGTGATAGGACAGACATTTCTAGCAGACAAGTGAGAATGAAAAATGAACATTAATGTTTTTAGCTTTAGTGACAATTAGGGTTGTAATCCAAAAAAAGAAGAAAGAAAATATATATCCAATGTTTAATTCATTTAAAAGTATTTTGTCTTATACAATATAAACCTCTGCATCAATACCAATTCAATTTAGACCCTTTGAAAGAGTAATGGCTGAAGATGATTTTTACAGGTAATTAATATTTATATAATATCTTTATATATTTGTATATACATATAGTCATTTAAGTTATTCTTCTCATACAAAAAGAGAAAAGTTGAGACTTTATTCCCCTCACAAAAGAAGAAGGAAAAAGGGGACAAAGTAATTCAAGCTTCCCTGCGTACCCCCACAAGTGCTTTGCATCCCCTGGCATTGACCCATCATTCTTTTCAACATGCAAGATGCAACAGGTCACAGTCCATCCATGTTTGCTCTTAACCAGCTGAATCCAAATACTGACAAAGAACAGCCACCATTTTTATGAAAAATGGGTTGTGAGGGCCAAGCCTTCTCCAGGTAAACA
This sequence comes from Paracanthobrama guichenoti, assembly GCA_018749465.1. Lineage (NCBI taxonomy): Eukaryota > Metazoa > Chordata > Actinopteri > Cypriniformes > Gobionidae > Paracanthobrama > Paracanthobrama guichenoti. Next base: position 36,347,937 of record CM031944.1, on the reverse strand, counting down.
TGGAACATCCTGCTACATTTGATCCTTACTACCTAGTTAGGCAAAGATCTTGAGGATGGGTATTCAAACAAAAGACAAGAGGAAGAAACAAGGATTCAACAAATCACAGGCTCTGAGCACATCATCGTCTTTCCTCTCAATTTCTGCAGGACAGGGCTTAGAAGATGACAGCAGTCCATGGAGAGTTACATTTTAGCCTTTTGGAATTTCTTCAAGAACTCCAAGTCATCTTCACCCAAGTGCAAATTCAAAACCAAAGAGCTGGTGTCAAATCTCGGTATTCAATTTAAAAGTCCACAAGAAGTTTGGGGAATTGCAGGGCAAAAAACTAAATTAGCAAAATAAACACATTTAATCCAAGTACTGCATGCCCCCTAAGCGCACACTCGTCTTAGAGATTCAAAACTCAAAGCAGATCCCTGATTAAAGTGCACTCAGTAGCATGGGAGAGAGGAACGGAGCAAAACAGCCAGCTCTAAAACCAGATTAAGTAGCTCTGGCTCATCTTCTGTGTCTTCAGTCAGATCTAAGAGAGCATGATTGACCTCAAGAAAATGTGCTATGCCTTGCTTCAGAAAACACACACACACACAACAGGAGAAGAGAACAAAGACAAGACTGGATTGGACGGCCAGACGCCGATGACAGTCTATCAATGCGATGAAAAGACAAAGATTGCAGTCCGAAAATAACAAACGTCAGCTCAGTTTTTCTTGGAGACAGAGGCAGTTCAGATCACTGGAGAAAACCGATGAGGCGAGTGAAGGATGGTGCCGTTTTTTTCTTTTTTCTTTGAAGAAGTAAAGCTCATCATCTCAGTAATCTGCAGAAGGACTGGCTTTAAGTGTCCACACTGTCCCGTCATGCTCTGAACACATGGCTGTGAAAGAAAAGCTTAAAGTGGGCCTGTTTTCTACAGCACAGATGAGAAATTTCCTCTTCTGCGCCTCACGACTGCTGGAGCAAATCACTGCTTCTTGGTTGTTGATAAACTAAGGCAGCAAAACAGTAGAGGCGACATTTCTCGATCTGTGGTCTTCCATGTGATAGAATGAAATGAAATGTGCCTATGTCCATGTTCGCATAAAATCAGAGTGGTTAATTGCGTGTGGTTGCAAATGTATCAAAAATATGAATTTCAGTATCAGTTCTTCCCCTAGTGATGTCTGTGTGTGTGTGGAGCATAAAGCCAGATTTTGACAATCGTTTCCCTCTCCCTCACACTGTGTGTATGTTTATATAAAGCTGTGTGTGGGTTTGTTGCTGGCCTTTCAGTGTCTATTTGTGTACCAGTGTGTTACTAGTATGTATGTGCTTAAATATATGGCAAAGAGCGTGTGCTTGTGTATGTATGTGTGTGTGTGTGTGTGTGTGTGTGTGTGTGTGTGTGTGTGTGTGTGTGTGTGTGTGTGTGTGTGTGTGTAGGTGAGTGGCTCAGGAGGACATGCACTGCACATGGTCTGGTCCTCCGTCTTCTTCATCAGAGGAATCTGGCGAGCTCCAGGATTCGTCCGTGTCTCCCTCTCCTCCCTCCCCTCGCCGGGCCTTAATGGGGCAAAACGTTGAGAAAGCTTTCATTGTACAGTTTTTGAACGGCTATGAAGAAATCAGATCATGGAGCATGAGGTCAAGTTATTTTCTGAAAGGCCAACCATTAGTTTGAGGAACCATTATGAGGTCATTATATTAGGGATGTGTGATTAATTGCAGTTGATTTTAAATTTTAAATTCCAATTATGAAAACAAGATAATCGACGTAAAATGATTACCACATTCTGCCCTTTCCTTCACAGTGGTGCACTTTCATTTCTCCCTAAAAGCCCAAACTTAAAGCTTTCCTGTAGCTCAAACAATAAGAGCGTGGCGCTAGCAACGCCAAGGCCATGGGTTCGATTCCCAGGGAAAGCAAGAACTGACAAAATGTAAAAATGTGTACCTTGAATGCAATGTAAGTCGCTTTGGATAAAAGCGTCTGCCAAATGCATTCATGTAAAAGGGATAGTTCACCCAAAAACAAAAATGTTATGTTTATCTGCTTACCCCCAGGGCATCCAAGATATGTTTCTTTAGTAGAACACAAATGAAGATTTTTAACTCTAACCATTGCAGTCTGTCAGTCGTATATGAGTATGAGAACTATGAGAGTAAAAAAACATATACATACAAATCTATATTAAACCCTGCGGCTCGTGACGACACATTGATGCCTTAAGACACGAAACGGTAGGTTTGTGCGAGAAACTGAACAGTATTTATATAATTTTTTTTTACCTCTAATACGCTACTATGTCCAGCAGCCTTCAGCACATGATCACTTCCGGTAAGCGAGGTCAATGTACACAATATGGCGTATAGATACGCGCGAGAAATCACTTCCAGCGCTTGTGTAAACTACGTCAGATTGTGTACAGGCCTCACTTACCGGAAGTGATCACGCTTGAAGGCTGTTGGGCATAGCTGCATATTAGAGGTAAAAAAAATATATAAATACGGTTCGGTTTCTCGCACAAACCGATAGTTTCGTGTCTTAAGGCATCAATGTGACGTCACGAGCCTCAGGGTTTAATATGGATTTGTATGTGCATGTTTTTTTTACTCTCATAGTTCTCATACTCTCATGTGTTATCATTCACATGCATTATACGACTGACAGACTACAACAGTTGGAGTTAAAAATCTTCATTTGTGTTCTACTAAAGAAACAGTCACCTATATCTTGGATGCCCTGGGGGTAAGCAGATAAACATCAAATTTTCCTTTTTGGGTGAATATCCCTTTAACATCCACATCAGTCAAATAAGTGAGTGTTGTAAAATGCAGTCTACTGTTGCTAAACTGATATTAAACAACAGTGTTATTGAAAGAGCATTAAGCCACGAAAGAGATTGTTCTCTTGGCGGCTTTCTGTGCACGCACTCTGAGATGGGAACGGAGCGTGCATAAGCAAATTATACTGTGGGCTTCAGATACACACCTAAACGGTCAAATAGCCTACACACAAAACTGTCCAAATGCCGTTTTGGCGAGTATCCTCGTAAACATGTTAGTTATGTTTTAAATTAATGTAAACGGTTGAGAAATAAAATGCATGTGTAACATTATATTGGTTCCGTGCTGCTCTTAAAGTGACAGCAGCATAATAAACCTGCTGCAGTCTTTAATGTTAATCAAACAACAAAAGACAAAGATAAAATCACTCACTGCTCTTGAATGAATAACTTTTGTAGTTTTAATAAGGATTAGTCTATATTTAATGCATACAGCAGTGTTCTTTTACATTTAATTACTTTAATCAATTTCTATTGTAGGCCATTATTGTATTTATTTGTCCGCTTTGTTTGTAATTAGTTTCTTTGCTCTTATTTTATTGCTGACTGTTTACTTCTCTCTTTTGTAACCGTTTTGAAGACCTTTTACTTACATTACTTAACTTAGTATTAATTTTTGCTGAAGAATCAAAAATTGTGAAATTTCATTGATATTTATCGTATCACCCACCAATAATCGTGTTAAAAATATCATGATTTCAATATTGACCAAAATAATCTTGATTATGATTTTTACCATTATCAAGCAGCCCTACAGTCTATTTATAGCTTCCATTTTAGCTTAAAAAGCATAAATAGTATGATAAGTTTAGAAGGGAACAAAACACTTTCATCTGAATGATTTTGATTTCATACAGCAGCATGTTCTTTTGCACAAAGGCACTATATCTTAAGTATATTAAAATGAACTACATAGTCAAGCCAATAACACTATATACAAGTAATGAAAAATATCTTAGAAGAGTAAATTCTCACCCGCTGAGGTCTTCGGTTTCTCATGTGTCTCATCAGAAACCAGAGGAGCTGTGTGTCATACTGGTCACCATGACGAACACTGTCTTCATCACGCTCTCGCTTGTTCTTCTTCATTACCTAAATAGCCACAATAAAATGGCAAACATTTATGTTTTATTGCATTCAAAAATATATTTATTAGCTACACTACTATTCAAAAATTTGGGGTCGCTAAGATATTAGTCTCTTATGCTCACCAAGGCTGCATTTATTTGATAAAAAAAATACAGTAAAACAAACAATACTGTGAAATATTATTACAATTTACAATTTTCATTTAAAAATGTTATTCTAATATGCTGATTTGGTGTTCAGATATAATTTTTTATTATCAATTAAAAACATTTATTTATTTAATAAAACACACACACACACACACAACCCCAACTTATGAACAGCAGTGTAAATCTGACACAAATAATACTAAACATCATGTCATATGCATTATAGGGTGACATCTTCTGTGGCATAGTATGTACCTCTTTAAGTCCCTTTAGTATTGTGGGATTCTCAGCAGTGGGCGCCCAGAGTTTCACATCATGGTCCAAACCACTGGTGGCTAAACCTGGAAGATGAGGATGTGGCTCCAGACAATTCACCTGAACACAGAAAGAGAATACTCCTACACTTCTGTATCAATTTGTAAACCAGAAGTTAAAGGTTCTAGTCTAGATTAGTTAAGTGAAAGTGTCTTACCACTCCTCCCCGATCTCCCTCCATAAATTGAACCACACGAGCAGAGTTCTTATCCCAAAGGTAGATGTGTCCACAGTCACTGCCACTGACAACAAACTCACTACAGGGACCATAAAAGTTAACCCCCTTCACTGGATTTTCCAATAGTGGCAAGAAAGAGGGGGAAAAAAAAGGGGGAGATGGTTTCATAAAAACTGAATCTATATTGGTTATAACACGCATGAAAAATTTTATACATGTCTTATACCGCAATTAAATCAAATGAAAGCATTCAAGTACCTGTAGCATTGTTGCGGTGACCCTTGTATCTCCTACGGTAATCCGCCCCATCACTGTGGCTGGAGTCGAAAAGATAAATGTCCTCATCATTGTAACTTGCCAGCAGTTCTGAAAGACAGTTCAATCATGACACACTCTGAATGTTTCTACAACAGGTCATGTAACATGTAAAGTTTTTAATCAAAGCTATGAAACCATACAAGGGTCACATTTTGAGAGTTATAAGTTCACTTGTTACCTGTGCCGTCATGGCTGTACACTAAACAGGTGATATTTGTTTTGGACTCGCTGGATACCAAGTGAGCAGGACAAAACTTCTTTAGCACACCATTATTATCGTGTTCATTTATCTTTCTCTGGTCATAGATCCTATCACATATAAAAACAGAAAGAGAGAGAAACATTGATGCAGCACAACACTTGCCCTTTGTCTACTGACAGGGTGCCGTTGGACAAACAATTGTAACAGGTATAAAGTTTGACAGTTGCATCAGAAGCAGCTTGTGATATAAAAGACACAGAAATAAAATGACATTGGATGTTAAGACATGTTTTCAAAACTCATAAGACTCATAAAACTACAGACAAATGCAGAAGCACGACTTTGGTGCAAAGGAGGTGACATGTCAGTGGAGATGTTTGTCTCACCTGACATACTGGTCTCTACCACCCACAGCAAAATGGTGCGTGTTGGCTGGGTTCACGAAAATGGTATACAGCCCAACCTTCTTTTCGCCCTCCTTCACCACCACCAGTTTGCTGAGAGAAAAAAAAACAACTATTTAATGGTTCATATAGAATAAAAGTGTATCCTATGAAAAAACACCCATTCTATCATCTAAAACTATGCACAATTAATACTGCAATCCAACCTAAAAGAATTATATAACATTGTTGTATGTTTGAGTGTAAAGAGTTTTTCTATGGTGCCAGTAATTTTTTTTTTTGGGGGGAATCTAAATAGGAATCTGGTTGTTAAAATCTGGTTTCTCTAATCTGACAAACATTTTCTTTTCTTCAAGATGGCTTCAAGATTTTGAAGGAAGTTTCACCAAAGCTGATCTTTTCATTTGATCTTTTGATATATTTTAAAATGTAATTTATTCCTGTGATGACAACGCTGAGTTTTCAGCAGCCATTACTCCAGTCTTTGGTGTCAAATCCTTCAGAAATTCTTCTAATATGCTGATTTGGTGCTCAAGAAACATTCCATACGTTTATCAATGTTGAAAACAGTTGTGCTTCCCAATATTTTTGTGGAAACTGTGATACATTTTTTCAGCATTCTTAGATTAATAGAATGAAAAGCATTTATTTCAAACAGATATCTTTTATAGCATTATAAATGTCTTTATTCCCATTTCCATTGCTTAAAAGTATTACTACTTTTACTATTAAAACTTACTGATGCCAAACATTTGAATTGTAGTGTATGTTACTAAATTTGTTTTATAGCATTACTGTTATACTCTTCATTTTTTTGCCATCAGTGTTTTCTTTTTCTCTGCCAATCTTAGAGCGGCTGTCTGTGACATTTGTGACATGACCTTGCACTCACTTGGCAGGTCTGTCTAAACGCAGGTCAATGCCAAACACCACTGCATCTTCACCAGCGGAGAGGAAAGAGCAGGGAGAGTCTGGCTCCAGTGCAAGCTGAGAGAGAGAGAGAGAGAGAGAGAGAGAGAGAGAGAGAGAGAGAGAGAGAGAGAGAGAGAGAGAGAGAGAGAGAGAGAGAGAGAGAGAGAGAGAGAGAGAGACAGAGAGAGAGAGAGAGAGAGAGAGAGAGAGAGAGAGAGAGAGAGAGAGAGAGAGAGAGAGAGAGAGAGACAGAGAGAGAGACAGAGAGAGAGAGAGAGAGAGAGAGAGACAGAGAGAGACAGAGAGAGACAGAGAGAGACAGAGAGAGAGAGAGAGAGACAGACTTTTTAAATCTTACTTTTCACAAGCATTCACATGACTCGCTCTTTAATTGTAATCTCTTTTTATATGTTGCCATAAACCAGTAAACCTATCAGTGTTGATATTACACAGAAATATGTTCTTTGTTCTTACACCACAGCATGTTTGAATGCTTGATTCTGATTGGTTGAACAGATTTTTCCAAGCTGTTGATTACTAAACGTGTGATTGTAAAGCTCCAACTAGTCACAGATTTTAAACCCGTTTGGTTTGAGGTACCCATCGAAATAACAGATTACAGAACAATTAAATTCACACATCGAAAGACAGCCACAACTTGAAACACCTTTATCATTAATTTCAGTCCATCATCAATTATTCAAATCAAATATACAAAATACTTTTATACTTGATCATACCTTATGAGCTGCACCTTTGTGCTGGGCCACTCTTTTGGTGTTTTTGCAACGCTGTGTGGCAGAAAGCTCAGCCACTCTGATCTGTCCATCTCTGGCACACATGGCCAAAGTGGAGTCACCACTGTGTGGGAGGAACTTCGCCTGGGGACAGAATAATAAACACTATACACTTCAAAAAAAAAAAAACTTTAAAAAAAAATACTACCGTTCAAAAGTTTGGGTTAAGTAAGATTTTTTTTTAATGAGTTAAAAACTGATAAAGATTTTTTATCATTTTTTCCACAAAAATATTAAGCATGCACATTGCACACCCGTTTTTCAACTGTGATCATAAGAAATGTTTATGTGATACTGAAGACTGGAATAATGGCTCTTAAATTCTGCTGTGCAATCACAAAAATAAATTGCATTAAATAAAAAAATAAATAAAAAATAAAATTCAGCCTTGGTAAGCATAAGAGACTGTCGAACAGTAGTGTATTGATAAAACACTAAACATACATTAGCCTGAGTAAGTGTCAAAATAAGACAAAGAAGTGTTTCAAAAGCCCTAAATGTCCCCTTCAGTAACATAAAAAAAAAAACATTTTCCCAACCTCTCCAAGTTTTCCCATAAATATGCCACTGCATAAATTGTAATGCAAAGATTTCAGAGCTTCAGACATCTGCAATCAGCTGAACTGAGTTTTTCCTCACCTGAAAGACATTGCTCTTATGTCCACTGTCAAACTCCAGCTCCGCCTTTCTGCGAGCCCAGTCCCAGATCACCACGCGGAGGTCATCGCTGCCAGAAGCCAGACGGGTGCCAGAGGGGTTAAAGTGGAGGGTGTTCACGCAGCCTGTGTGTCTCTCAAGGCGGCCCTGCAGTTCCAGCCTCTGCACCAGACCCCGCGCCCCACACACCCTCCTCGCAAACTGGTGCGAATCACGGCCGATCTCTCTGGCACGCAGCGAGGGGACCGCACACCATGAAGGACGACTCAAGTCACGCAGGTCTGCTCCCAGCCATGCTTCCATGGCTTGCTCGTCTTCTTCCTCCACGTCCTCCTCCTCTTCATCTTCTTCTTCGTCATCATCATCATCGTCTGAACTGGAAGAGTGACGTGTGGCACCTCCGCTGGGTCGATTCCTCTTCCTGGCAGATCTCTTACCTTCATCTTTTCCCCTCCCTCCTCCCCCCTCACTCTCTCTCTCTCCATCTTCAGTGAGAGAGTACAGCCCACTACCATCCATGCTGTCAGTGTCCTCCTCTTCTGCCGGCCCCAGCTTCTGCTCAGAGTCTGCCATTGGCCTGTTCTGACCACCCTCACCTCCCTCTGGAGCTGAACTCAAATTTGCTGTCAAGAGAAAACTTGAAAAATTGGTGGAGCATTGCTTATTTACATATCTCACGGACTCCAACATTATCCTAATATTCCACCACATATACACCACCGTTCAAATGTTTGGGGTCAGTAAGACTTTTCTTAGAAAGAAATTAATACTTAAAAGCGAGGATGCTTTAAATTAAGATTAAGACATTTATATTGTTACAAAATGTTTCTATTTCAAATAAATATTTTCTTTTAAACTTTATATTCATTGTGAAAAAACATTTCTACAAAAATATTAAGCAGCACAAATCATGAGATGCAAATCAACATATTAGAATGATTTCTGAAGGATCTGGAGGAAGGCAAGACTGGAGTTAAGGCTGCTGAAAATTCAGCTTTGCCATCAAAGGAATAAATTGCATCTTAAAATAGAAAACAGTTATTTAAATTCTAACAATATAATTATTTAACAATATTACAGTTTTTACTGTATTTTTGATCTATTAATACAGCCTTGGAGAGCGTAAGAAACTTTAAAAAAATCTTACCGACCCCAAATTTATGAAAGGAAACGTGACTCTCTTTGTTTCCATACCTGAATCAGGACTGGTCTGGGTCTCTGGCGCTGCAGATGAATCTGCCTCCCCTCTTCCTTCTCCAGGTTCTGGATCATCAGAACCACCTGGTAAATAAGCCCCGGGCATAAAGAATTAGCTGTATTTGCTATAATTTGAAAAACATTTGAGATCCAATTCACCCAAGACTTTATTCCCTCTTGTCGTATAATATAATTATTTTATTATAACAACAAGATGTTACGAATATTGTCAGTGCTGCTATTGACCATAAAACAGAAGTGAATGCTGACAGAAAAGCACCATAAACGTCATAAAAATACAGCTGCAAAATACAGCTACAACAGAGGGGAAGATTATCAGTTAATAATAACTGAAATGTTGGTCTATTCCTCACACAAATCTACTTCAGAAGACAGACTATTGTTACAATATTACATGGTGATAACATGGCAGTATAAAACACAGTTTACTGTCCTCGTACGGAGATCTTTTATATTTTACTGAAAATAGTATGGGGTTGTAACTCCACATGGACATCATTTTCAGTTTTGGGAGAACTACTACTTTATTAGTTCTGTAAACTGAAAGCTAAAACAAGTTGTTTACTCACCATTTGGGACACTGGATTTACCATCTGTATCGCTCATTCTGTCTGACTGTCTCTTCTAACAGAAGAGACCCTACAGAAATGAAAGAGAAAAGAGCTATCTTCAATCAGACTGGATGTTCAACAAGACAATATACTTTACTTACAACTTGCTTGAAACGCTTGAGAGACCACTTAACGATCGTATATCCTATAGCCAACGATTACTGGAGTTCTAATCAAAATGCAAGCATTCAAACAGACGAGCATAAAAAGACATTGCCATTTTGACACATTTAAGAGGTGCTGAGCTCTCGGATTGACTCAGTGAGCTGACAGGATCCCTGACATCAGCTAAAGGTGGCAAAATAAGCCTGCTTGGATGGTAAACACCTGCCTCTAATCGCAATACCCATAACATTACCTTGTACAGTAACCACTGAGTCCAACTGCAAACGACATTTAAATAGCAACTTGGTACTGTTCGTGCATTAGTGGCAATGCCATAACTTGACGCAGTAAACTGGCTCCGACTAGCAAGAAAGCTAACTAATCTTAGCAATTGCTTTTGTGGCATTGCCCTGGTCAAAAATAGAAAAGCTGCTAGCTAGTTTTGCAAGCTTACGCGGCTCTTGACATTCAAGTTGTAGCTCTTCAGTTTTGAACAAAGAGATAGATATTATCAAGATTACAAAGACGTACCGACGAGTAAATATCGTGCAATGTGTCGTGCAGGAGAAACACGAGTTCAGCGTGTCAGTAATGGGTCTGTTAGGAGTGCTGGCTCAAGCTGACAACATGTAAACATTGGTCGTAGCGAGAAAATGGAGAGCTAACTACCGAGCGGTGTTACCTCTACTGTAGGCCCAAAGTCTCCGCACTTGTTAATCCTCTGCGCAGATTTTCCTTCCTTCACCTTCGAGTCACGCACAAACAAAAGCTCGACACATTAGGGAGAAGTGCCCTCAACACACTCACGCACGGGCGATCCAAAAAAACCCCGCAGTTTTATGTCACGTTTTTGGTCGTGCCCGCAGTGTTTATGTTTTGACTGATCTGCTTCGTTAGCACTTCTGTTTTTTCTTTCTTTCTCTTTTTTTTTTTTTTCTCTTTCTTTTTCCGGCAAGACGATCGTTCTCCGGAAGTTGGTATGACTCTGGATCCACAAACAAAGCGGCGCTTAATATTATTACAGTGGCTACACTGATGTGATACTGATACATTATTTTCACGTTAAAAATACAAACACAAAGATTGTTTTTGTTGTTGTTATTGTTGCTCTGAATATTGATTATGACTATGTCATTTGGTATATTTATAATAATGCGAAAACAACATAGCACATTTTATTATTATATAATTGTATTATTATCATCATCATCATCATCATAATTATTATAATGCCAATTATCATATGTTAAAATAAAAACAATGGATTAATTATTTATCTGGATTAAGTAATGATTATAATCAAGAATGATATATAATGATATAATAATAATAATAATAATATAGCCTAGCCTAACAACAACAACAACAACAATAATAATAATAATAATAATAACTAAAATTTCAAAATATTTTGAAAATAATTATTAAAATTATTATTATTATTATATATTATTATCATCATCATTATTATTATTCAGTAATAAAAACAAAACAAAAAAGCCTGCTTATACAGGTACAAATATGGCCCAATATCTGACCATATTTAGGCCTAATCAAAATATTAATTTGATTAATTACTGATAATAACCAAACATGCAATGTTTAATAATAATAAAATAACAATGATAATAATAATAATAATAATAATAATAATAATAATAATAATAATAAAAAATAATAGCCTATTAAATTAATAATTGTTTCAATTTAATAATTTAAAAACAGACAAAAATTTATTCAAAATAAAAATTACTTTTTATTATTAGGCTATTGTTATTAGCATATTATTAACGATGAATAAGCTCATAAAGTTATTACAAGGAATAGGCTACTGCTCTGAACGAGAGAGAGAGAGAGAGAGAGAGAGAGAGAGAGAGAGAGAGAGAGAGAGAGAGAGAGAGAGAGAGAGAGAGAGAGAGAGAGAGGGGCGTGTTTTTTTTTTTTTTTTTTTTTTTTTTTTTTTCTCTATATGAGAGATTACAGTCCTCTGCATAATATTCTCGGTTCGGTTGTTCTGACATATTTTCAAAGCACTCTGACAAAAAAACAACACCACAAAGGAAATTTCTGATTATATTCTTTGTGTCTTCAAAGTCACGCTACAGATTAAACCGGACCGAACAGGACATTCTGCATCTCTGAGAAAGAACTATGAGTGAGGTGAGTTCTCATTTGTTATTTCAAGACTGTCTAAACCCGGCTAACTAAAAGTTCATTCTAAGATTTACATAATAAAATTATATAAATCTATAGCATCCAGTTCAACGTAAATTAATTCTTTGTTGAGACAAAAAGGATTAAATCATTTAAATCATTTGAACCGTGCAAGTAATAAAGAGTAGATGGCTTAGCTGTCAACCCACGTCTAATTTCTCGTCAGTAGCCTAAAGATGAGAAATATAACCCTATATATGTTTTAATCTTTACTGAAATTATAGGTTGGTTGACAGCTAAACCATCGCTTCATGGATTTTACAGTGTTTTTTACAGTACTTAATTTACTCATCTTTAGATTCCCCTAGTTTAAAATGAAAGTGATGCTTTACATTCTTTTTGTGTCTCATTAATTGCCAGTTAATAAGTGGCTCATGGGAGCTTGACCTTGCTGATATGAGCTTGGCTAATTAGCAGATGGAGATTGTGCCGTGAGGCTTGTGTGTATCAAGATATGTGTGTGAGTGACAATAAAGTGCTGGCTGAGGTAATGTAGCAGAGAAAAAGTAATGGCCAACACACTGAGAGCCAACTGGCAGGATGGGATCTTTCTCCCCTCATCGACACGTCTTTTAAGTGCGAAAGCTAGAAGTGTGAAAAGTCTTACCTCCATGATACTCATATGACCTACTTTTGGCAAATTATAAGAGAAAATAAACAACAGAATGGCATACACACACACATTAAAACTTACTGGAGAGAGAAAGCTGAGGCTGGTTCAGAGTTCAGGATGAGGTGAAGATGCTCTTTTATTTCAAAAAAAGGCTTAACGGGGAAGGGGCTGCAGCGATTTGCATTTGAAAGAGTGAATAACATGTGTATATGTGTGTGTGTGTGTGTGTGTGTGTGTGTGTGTGTGTGTGTGTGTGTGTGTGTGTGTGTGTGTGTTTAGGCAACGTTCCATTTCATCATCCTTGATGTCATTTTCTGTTCTCAAAAGATAATGTATGAGAAGTATTTATAGAGTATCAGCAGCTTATGCAAATATCATAGTGCTTCTCAGGTTTAAATGACAATTCATTGCTGAAATTATAAGGATTAACGCAATAAATACATGAACACAAGCTGACACATTTTGGATGTCATTGTCTATATGAATAACTCAAATCTAGGGCATCATCTCAAGGCTAATTTCTTCTCATAATTGAAGAAGCAAGGTCACAGATATACTGAATGTATTTTGGCCTCATGTAGTTTACTCATGCTGTAGACATTGAGCATAAGGATGGTGACGGATTCTCTCTCTAACATTATAACCACACTCTTGAACAGATATACCTGACATTTGTGTGCCTCGGAAACATAAACATGTAATAACCCCGTACTTCAACTATCAAATGTCAACAGGGATAAATTAATTTAAGAAATATATAAAATGTAAAAAAATAAAAATACACACACATACGCACTAAGCTTGCATGCCATGGGGATCCTCTCCAGAGCTGAGTGCTACTGTTCCAGATTGCACACAGAATTGAAAAAAGGGGGATTAAACCGATGGGGATTAAGGGGTCTTTATCACTCTGTGTCCTTACACACACATGATAAAGCCCATATCAGGTTTTAATTTGATGGCAGACCAAATAGAAATTTCAGCGATGCTGTGATTTGTGTTTTTACTGCATGCTCTCACAATAAACTTGATAAACCTGAACGCTGCTGCCTCTTCCTTGCAGAACAGTTCATCTGATCCTCCCAACAGCACCCAGGGGCCCGGCACAGATGGAAAAGGTTTGTTTGTGTGTTCCATTACAGCATATTTGAATTTTTCATGATTTACTTCTTAAAAACTCCTCCACATTTTGTTCTCCACCAGAACTGTCCGGTTAAGGTCACATTTATATTTGTTGCTTACCACAAAACAGATGTCTATCAGTTCTATCTGATTTTTAGCTGATTTTACCATTTTATCTTAAAGGGGTGGTTGCGATTTCACTTTTTTAACTTTAGTTAGCGTGTAATGTTGCTGTTTGAGCATAAACAACATCTGCAAAGTTACGACGCTCAAAGTTCAAAGGAAAGGGGGATATTTTCTTTTAAAGAAATTGCTTTTTAAGGACTACAACAAACGGCTGGTAGGGACTACATAAGCTTCTTCCCGAGTTAGTGACATCACTAACCCTGAAATTTACATAAATCCTGCCCCGGGAACACACAACAAAGGGGGTGAGATTTTCATGACAGAATATGCTTATCAATGACTTGAAGATAGTTAACGCCACATCAGCTATATAAATTCATCAGCTAGCATTCAGGAACATCTTGTTGCATTCTACATGTTGTCACTTCTTCTCGAGTCTCTCCATCATTGTCCGACTCCGGTTTGAACATAAAAGACATTAAACATAAAATGTTATTATTATTCAAGTTTCCAAAAACAAACATACAATGACATTTAACATCAAACAAAAAACAAACATAAATTGGGGGATACACATAACAGATCTTACATCGTACAAACCATGTGCAAAGTCATAAGTCATCACCATTGCGGAGTATTTTCTCCTTAAAACTGCAGTGAACCAAAGACGCCTTTTGAAATCGGTGGTGTTTCTGACCTCACAAACTACCTTGTAACCAATCAGGTCACCGTGTGGGGGCGGGCTTTAGCATATCATTAACTAACCACTCTGAAGCAGGTGAGTCTCAAGAGAAGCCAGGTTATCCTGGTTTATATTTTTCTGTTGATATGAAAATTTGTGTACATTTAGCAATATAGCGGGTGAATTATGTATATGATGTATATTATGACGTTATGATGAATTATATGCCTTTCTCGACTGACATTCTAAGTTGTTCAAAGCGTTTCTAAGGATAGGGGAATGCGAGGCACAACCTAACGCGGAGGGTTTAGTTGTAACACGCATGGTTTAAAACTTTCCACATGCCAGGATGACGAAACTTAGTGTATTCACTAGTTGCCATATCAACATTATTTAGAGAAAAAATTGTGCCAAAATTTAAAAATCTTTGGAAGATATCACTGAACATTTATTTAACCATAGCAAAAGTAAATTTCTTACTTAAATGTATTTTTTGTGTTTATTTAAAATAAGACAAATCTGATATTATTGTAATCTTCTATCTGTTTTTAACAGTTGAGATGGTTCTTTAATGCTGATCTAACAGCAGAAGACACGAGCTGTGGTTTTAATCCCAGTTGTGCAGGTGGGGTGTGTTATAACACTGCGTTACAATGAGCCCCTATTAGAACTACGCTTTTATATTCTATACTTTTATGAATTCCTTTGAGAAACCATGAAAAGAGAAAAGGGTGAATAATGACTGAGAGTCAATGTTCAGAAATGATTCATTATTATTATGTTTTTAAAGGTGCACTATGTAACATTTTTTCAGTAAAATATCCAAAAACCACTAGGCCAGTGTTATATATTTTGTTCAGTTGAGTACTTACAATATTCCAAATGTTTCGAACTATTTGTAAATCGTGAGAAAATTGCTATTTTAACCAAGGAACCGGGACGTGTGAGGGTGTCGCCTGTCAATTGCATCATATCTACGTTACCCTCGGTTTCCGGTTTTATTTTGCAGAAACGCTTTACTCTCACTGCAGTGTGCAACAAGTGTCATAGCAGCCACCAAGCGAACGCACAGAGTAACGTCATAACATCATTTTCAACACACTCAGATGTATATAATATGATAAACAGAGCTGCGTTACCTCATACTCATGACCGGAAAAGCGGAAATAGTGCCGGCGACTGTGGCATAATAAAAGTCCTGCCACTCGCGAGCCGTGTCGCACTCGTCTCTCATTAACAATCGCTCCAGCGACCTCGTTCAGCTCCACAGCACTCGCCCCTGCTCTGCTTCATACTACAGTAACGTTAGTAATCGCATCCATGAACATGATTTCTGCCCGAGTCCTATTCCGATTCTTTTCCACTGGCTGTGAGGTGAAGACCATGTTTAAAAATGTTTTTTTAATTATTATTATTAAATGCATAAAGAAACAATAACAGCAATTTTCATTGTGAAGACCACATGTCCCAAGATTCTGCAAACTTGGCGTCATCAAACTGCGCCTTTGTTTTGAATAGGCGACCTCTAGCAGACGGAAAAGTTACACAGTGCACCTTTAACTGTGCTGTGTATTTAGCGATGTGTTTGTTGTCAAACTCAAAAAGTAGTATATTTTTAATGATTTAAAAATGACATTATTTTATTTTAAAAAGTTAATAATTGTATTTTATTGACAAAATATTTTAGTTTGTCTTGGATATTTTTTTTTTTTTTTTTTTGATTATATCAGGTAACATTTTAAGCTGTCATTTGGTCATGTTACAATGTGCCCCTCACATGTTACAATGTACCCCTCACATGTTACAATGTACCCCACCTATGGGGCATATTGTCACATTTCACTTCCATTCTTTCGGGGTAAATCAAGAAAAAAGTATACACTGTATTAATGAAACAAAACCACGTAATTGTACTAGACATGTGGGAAATTAATGTGGGAAAAAATAAATACTCTGAACCCCAAGTGGATTTACACAAACTGAGAAAGTCAAAAAGTGTTAGGTTGTGCCCCGCTCTCCCCTACTGATTTTTAGAAAGCAGACTGAGATAGTGAATGGGGTTTGTGTATCATTAGTAACACATTATTAGCTGTTTGATAACGTAGTCAAGCAAAAGGCTAATCATATTAATTACCACTATGTGTGCGGAGTTTTACCATTGTGCAGCGTTTACTACAGTAAAGTTGACTTGACCCGACCGAGTGGATATAGCTGGTGTGAGTGAGTGAGTGGAGGGGGTCTAATTTGTATATTCATTGCTCTGCATATACTAAATGAAGCAAGCATGTAGAGTTACAATCAAGCTATTTTAGGGCATGACAAATTTTTATTCACAGAATTTTATTTTTATTTTTAATTGTCAAGGGATTAAATTATTGACTACAGGGGGGCTTTAAGACCTAAATTGGGACACAGTGGCTTCAAAAATGTAAGACATATTTCAGTTCCTTTTACTATGCCATTAATGTTGTCATTATTTGCGTGTCATGTGCCCCTCAGCCGCCCAGGAGAAACCGGCGGACAATGCGGGGAAGCCTCCTACGCAAGAGCCCGAAGAAGAGATCGACATTGATCTGGAGGCGCCAGAGACAGAGAAAGCAGCTTTGGCAATACAGAATCAGTTTAGACGCTTCCAGAAGAAAAAGAAGTAGAAATGGGAAGCCTGAACGAGAGGAATCGGTGGACAGAAACGCCTTCCACAATGTTCACAATGGAAAGAGAATTAATAAGGAAGAGACGGGAAAGTCAAGTGTGGGTGGGAAATTAGGGGTTTGGAAAACAAATGATAGCCCTGTGGCATCAACATGATGGGTAGATTAGAGTTTAGGGCATTCACTTTAAAAGACATGGCAGATTCTGTTCTCACTATATTTGTCTAGATTTGTCTCCATCCTTCTTCTCTCCTGTAGACATAATAATATAGGAATCGTTAGTTACCGATATGTGCAACACACAACTGTCATTTAATGTATTTATTATCATTGATGCAACAGAACAAATGTAAGTGATATGAACTTAAAAATTCAAAGGGCAGACCAAATGTTACACTGCACTTACAGTAAAACATGTTGGCGTGAAACAGTATTAGGCTATAGATATGAAGTAGCTTAGTTGTAAATCTATTCTTAGAGTACGCTGTTAATTTTTTTTGTTCAAGTGATAAGTGATTAAAAAAATTAAGAACTCTTTATATCAACAGCAGACCAAATAATGATTATTTGATAACAGAAAAACAATATTATAACCTGATATTCTCAGAAGAATTAGCAATAGCAATATCT
This sequence comes from Paracanthobrama guichenoti, assembly GCA_018749465.1. Lineage (NCBI taxonomy): Eukaryota > Metazoa > Chordata > Actinopteri > Cypriniformes > Gobionidae > Paracanthobrama > Paracanthobrama guichenoti. The sequence goes on along the minus strand of CM031944.1, from coordinate 36,330,116 downwards.
TGCATATTTATGCATTTTGAACAGGGATCAAGACACACTGAAGTTTAAATTGAATAGCAGTTCTGTTCAGTTTACTGTAGCTGAATTTAGCACAAGGTCAAGAACCTTTTTAAGTCATGTCATACTTAAATATGCATAAATTCCTTTGATGTTTGCTTTAATGCCAGAAGTCACAGGCATGCAGTGACATCCTTGAATTTTTAGCGACTGGTGACTCAAATGAAGATGATTATCAAGGAAAGTGTAACATTTTGATCTATTTTAAGTGTCTTTCTCCTTCTCCTTCCCCTATAATTAAAGTGGTCTCCAAAGATATCTCAGAATAGCTTGTAATAATGAGAGCAGTATATAGAGACTCATGATTATCTTGCAGTTAATGGGACAAATGATGTCTGTAATTGCACTGAGATAGGTGTGATGAAAATGTCAATTGGCTTGATCGTTTTCAGATAACCACTGGCAATGCAATTATTGAATACATCTGTTATTATCCTGTACATTTTATATAAAGTATGACACATTTGACTGTTGGACAGACATTTATCTCCTCCTGTATTGCCCTGTACTTCTTTTCCTCTGTGTGTGTGCTCATGTGTGCTTGAGTGCTCTATCCTACACTTGTTTCTTTTTTTTTCTCAGTGTGACTCAGTGCTTCAATAGAAAGAATTGTATGTCCTGACCTGAATTGTATGTACTAGGGGCAGTGAGTAGATGGTTACATAAAGTAAAGAACATTATATAACATTAGTTTGCTTTTTCTCCATCAAACATATTGAAATGTAAATGCATATTTCAACTTCAATAATTATTGTTGCAGTAGTATTTTTTTAAACCTTCGATCTAAAATAGTTAATGCAGGTGTAAAGTGAAATGAGCGGTAAAAAAATAAGTAATTATTGGATAACCCAAAATATTTATAGCTAGTTTTACAGCTAACAGTTTTGCTGTTGCTGTTCGCTAATGAAGTACTGTCAAGAGTTACATCATTTGAAGAATGCACATTTACTTGTGTTTGGTGCTGATATGTGTAGGACCGGATGTGTATGTCATCATCATACAATCTAAAATCTTGCCAGGGGAGATGATGATGCCCAATACTAGTTGGATATATATATATATATATATATATATATATATATATATATATATATATATATATATATATATATATATATATATATAGTATTATTTCAACAGCAGAGGGCAGTCTCTCTCTTTCTTTCAATCTTAGGCAGTGTTGCCTCTGCTGTTAAAATTAGGCTACTTTTAAAGGTAGGGTAGGCAATTTTGGAAAGGCTAGCAATAGAGTGGTGCAGGTATGTATGGAAGCTTGTTTCATACACAGAATAAGACATTTTAAAAGATAATTGCGACATTTTATCTCACAATTGTGAGTTTACATCTCAGAATTGCGAGATATAAACTTGCAATTACGAGTTATAAAGTCAGAATTGCGAGATATAAAGTCAGAATTGAGTGATATAAGTTAGAATTGCGTGATATAAACTCAGAATTGAGTGATATAAACTCAGAATTGAGTGATATAAACTCAGAATTGAGTGATAGAAAGTCAGAATTGCGTGATATGAAGTCAGAATTGCGTGATATAAACTCAGAATTGTGTGATATAAAGTCAGAATTGTGTGATATGAAGTCAGAATTGTGTGAGAAGTCAGAATTGTGTGATATGAAGTCAGAATTGTGAGATATAAAGTCAGAATTGTGTGATATGAAGTCAGAATTGTGTGATATGAAGTCAGAATTGTGTGATATAAACTCAGAATTGTGTGATATGAAGTCAGAATTGTGAGATATAAAGTCAGAATTGAGTGATATAAAGTCAGAATTGCGTGATATATAAAGTCAGAATTGAGTGATATAAAGTCAGAATTGAGTGATATGAAGTCAGAATTGTGTGATATAAAGTCAGAATTGTGTGATATAAAGTCAGAATTGAGTGATATAAAGTCAGAATTGAGAGATATAAAGTCAGAATTGTGTGATATGAAGTCAGAATTGTGTGATATGAAGTCAGAATTGTGTGATATAAACTCAGAATTGTGTGATATGAAGTCAGAATTGTGTGATATGAAGTCAGAATTGTGTGATATAAACTCAGAATTGTGAGATATAAAGTCAGAATTGAGTGATATAAAGTCAGAATTGTGTGATATAAAGTCAGAATTGTGTGATATAAAGTCAGAATTGAGTGATATAAAGTCAGAATTGTGTGATATAAAGTCAGAATTGAGTGATATATAAAGTCAGAATTGAGTGATATAAAGTCAGAATTGTGAGATATAGTCAGAATTGAGTGATATAAAGTCAGAATTGCGTGATATATAAAGTCAGAATTGAGTTATATAAAGTCAGAATTGAGTGATATAAAGTCAGAATTGTGTGATATATAAAGTCAGAATTGATTGATATAAAGTCAGAATTATGTGATATATAAAGTCAGAATTGAGTGATATAAAGTCAGAATTGAGTGATATAAAGTCAGAATTGAGTGATATAAAGTCAGAATTGAGTGATATAAAGTCAGAATTGAGTGATATAAAGTCAGAATTGAGTGATATAAAGTCAGAATTGAGTGATATAAAGTCAGAATTGAGTGATATAAAGTCAGAATTGCGTGATATAAAGTCAGAATTGAGTGATATAAAGTCAGAATTGAGTGAGTGATATAAAGTCAGAATTGAGTGATATAAAGTCAGAATTGAGTGATATAAAGTCAGAATTGAGTGATATAAAGTCAGAATTGCGTGATATAAAGTCAGAATTGCGTGATATAAAGTCAGAATTGAGTGATATAAAGTCAGAATTGCGTGATATAAAGTCAGAATTGCGTGATATAAAGTCAGAATTGAGTGATATATAAAGTCAGAATTGAGAGATATAAAGTCAGAATTGAGTGATATAAAGTCAGAATTGATGATATAAGTCAGAATTGCGTGATATAAAGTCAGAATTGAGTGATATAAACTCAGAATTGAGTGATATAAAGTCAGAATTGAGTGATATAAAGTCAGAATTGCGTGATATGAAGTCAGAATTGCATGATATGAAGTCAGAATTGCATGATATGAAGTCAGAATTGCGTGATATAAAGTCAGAATTGACTGATATAAGTCAGAATTGAGTGATATAAAGTCAGAATTGCGTGATATAAAGTCAGAATTGATTGATATAAAGTCAGAATTGAGTGATATAAAGTCAGAATTGCGTGATATAAAGTCAGAATTGCGTGATATAAAGTCAGAATTGCGTGATATAAAGTCAGAATTGAGTGATATAAAGTCAGAATTGTGTGATATAAAGTCAGAATTGAGTGATATAAAGTCAGAATTGAGTGATATAAAGTCAGAAATGAGTGATATAAAGTCAGAATTGAGTGATATAAGTCAGAATTGCGTGATATAAACTCAGAATTGAGTGATATAAAGTCAGAATTGAGTGATATAAAGTCAGAATTGAGTGATAGAAAGTCAGAATTATGATAAAGTCAGAATTGCGTGATATAAAGTCAGAATTGTGTGATATAAAGTCAGAATTGTGTGATATGAAGTCAGAATTGTGTGATATAAAGTCAGAATTGTGTGATATAAAGTCAGAATTGAGTGATATAAAGTCAGAATTGAGAGATATAAAGTCAGAATTGTGTGATATAAAGTCAGAATTGAGTGATATAAAGTCAGAATTGTGAGATATAAACTCAGAATTGAGTGATATAAAGTCAGAATTGATGTGATATAAAGTCAGAATTGTGTGATATAAAGTCAGAATTGAGTGATATAAAGTCAGAATTGAGTGATATAAAGTCAGAATTGCGTGATATAAAGTCAGAATTGTGTGATATAAAGTCAGAATTGTGTGATATATAAAGTCAGAATTGAGTGATATAAAGTCAGAATTGTGTGATATAAAGTCAGAATTGAGTGATATAAAGTCAGAATTGAGTGATATAAACTCAGAATTGAGTGATATAAAGTCAGAATTGTGTGATATAAAGTCAGAATTGTGTGATATAAAGTCAGAATTGTGTGATATAAAGTCAGAATTGAGTGATATAAAGTCAGAATTGAGTGAAATAAAGTCAGAATTGAGTGATATAAAGTCAGAATTGAGTGATATAAAGTCAGAATTGAGTGATATAAAGTCAGAATTGAGTGATATAAAGTCAGAATTGCGTGATATAAAGTCAGAATTGAGTGATATAAAGTCAGAATTGAGTGATATAAAGTCAGAATTGAGTGATATAAAGTCAGAATTGTCAGATATAAAGTCAGAATTGAGTGATATAAAGTCAGAATTGAGTGATATAAAGTCAGAATTGAGTGATATAAAGTCAGAATTGCGTGATATAAAGTCAGAATTGATTGATATAAAGTCAGAATTGAGTGATATAAAGTCAGAATTGAGTGATATAAAGTCAGAATTGCGTGATATAAAGTCAGAATTGAGTTATATAAAGTCAGAATTGTGTGATATAAAGTCAGAATTGTGAGATATAAAGTCAGAATTGAGTGATATAAAGTCAGAATTGAGTGATATAAAGTCAGAATTGAGTGATATAAGTTAGAATTGCGTGATATAAACTCAGAATTGAGTGATATAAACTCAGAATTGAGTGATATAAACTCAGAATTGAGTGATAGAAAGTCAGAATTGCGTGATATGAAGTCAGAATTGCGTGATATAAACTCAGAATTGTGTGATATAAAGTCAGAATTGTGTGATATGAAGTCAGAATTGTGTGATATAAAGTCAGAATTGTGTGATATAAACTCAGAATTGAGTGATATAAAGTCAGAATTGAGAGATATAAAGTCAGAATTGAGTGATATAAAGTCAGAATTGTGTGATATATAAAGTCAGAATTGTGTGATATAAAGTCAGAATTGTGTGATATATAAAGTCAGAATTGTGTGATATAAAGTCAGAATTGAGTGATATAAAGTCAGAATTGAGTGATATAAAGTCAGAATTGAGTGATATAAAGTCAGAATTGAGTGATATAAAGTCAGAATTGTGTGATATAAAGTCAGAATTGTGTGATATAAAGTCAGAATTGAGTGATATAAAGTCAGAATTGTGAGATATAAAGTCAGAATTGAGTGATATAAAGTCAATTGTGTGATATAAAGTCAGAATTGAGTGATATAAAGTCAGAATTGCGTGATATAAAGTCAGAATTGAGTGATATAAAGTCAGAATTGTGTGATATAAAGTCAGAATTGTGTGATATATAAAGTCAGAATTGAGTGATATAAAGTCAGAATTGTGAGATATAAAGTCAGAATTGAGTGATATAAAGTCAGAATTGAGTGATATAAAGTCAGAATTGAGTGATATAAAGTCAGAATTGCGTGATATATAAAGTCAGAATTGAGTGATATAAAGTCAGAATTGAGTGATATAAAGTCAGAATTGTGAGATATAAAGTCAGAATTGTGTGATATATAAAGTCAGAATTGAGTGATATAAAGTCAGAATTGTGAGATATACACTCACCTAAAGGATTATTAGGAACACCTGTTCAATTTCTCATTAATGCAATTATCTAATTAACCAATCACATGGCAGTTGCTTCAATGCATTTAGGGGTGTGGTCCTGGTCAAGACAATCTCCTGAACTCCAAACTGAATGTCAGAATGGGAAAGAAAGGTGATTTAAGCAATTTTGAGCGTGGAATGGTTGTTGGTGCCAGACGGGCCGGTCTGAGTATTTCACAATCTGCTCAGTTACTGGGATTTTCACGCACAACCATTTCTAGAGTTTACAAAGAATGGTGTGAAAAGGGAAAAACATCCAGTATGCGGCAGTCCTGTGGGGCGAAAATGCCTTGTTGATGCTAGAGGTCAGAGGAGAATGGGCCGACTGATTCAAGCTGATAGAAGAGCAACTTTGACTGAAATAACCACTCATTACAACCGAGGTATGCAGCAAAGCATTTGTGAAGCCACAACACGCACAACCTTGAGGCGGATGGGCTACAACAGCAGAAGACCCCACCGGTACCACTCATCTCCACTACAAATAGGAAAAAGAGGCTACAATTTGCACAAGCTCACCAAAATTGGACAGTTGAAGACTGGAAAAATGTTGCCTGGTCTGATGAGTCTTGATTTCTGTTGAGACATTCAGATGGCAGAGTCAGAATTTGGCGTAAACAGAATGAGAACATGGATCCATCATGCCTTGTTACCACTGTGCAGGCTGGTGGTGGTGGTGTAATGGTGTGGGGGATGTTTTCTTGGCACACTTTAGGCCCCTTAGTGCCAATTGGGCATCATTTAAATGCCACGGCCTACCTGAGCATTGTTTCTGACCATGTCCATCCCTTTATGACCACCATGTACCCATTCTCTGATGGCTACTTCCAGCAGGATAATGCACCATGTCACAAAGCTCGAATCATTTCAAATTGGTTTCTTGAACATGACAATGAGTTCACTGTACTAAAATGGCCCCCACAGTCACCAGATCTCAACCCAATAGAGCATCTTTGGGATGTGGTGGGAGCAGGAGCTCGTGCCCTGGATGTGCATCCCACAAATCTCCATCAACTGCAAGATGCTATCCTATCAATATGCGCCAACATTTCTAAAGAATGCTTTCGGCACCTTGTTGAATCAGTGCCACGTAGAATTAAGGCAGTTCTGAAGGTGAAAGGGGGTCAAACACAGTATTAGTATGGTGTTCCTAATAATCCTTTAGGTGAGTGTAAAGTCAGAATTGAGTGATATAAAGTCAGAATTGCGTGATATATAAAGTCAGAATTGAGTTATATAAAGTCAGAATTGAGTGATATAAAGTCAGAATTGTGTGATATATAAAGTCAGAATTGAGTGATATAAAGTCAGAATTGACTGATATAAGTCAGAATTGAGTGATATAAAGTCAGAATTGCGTGATATAAAGTCAGAATTGATTGATATAAAGTCAGAATTGAGTGATATAAAGTCAGAATTGCGTGATATAAAGTCAGAATTGCGTGATATAAAGTCAGAATTGAGTTATATAAAGTCAGAATTGCGTGATATAAAGTCAGAATTGAGTTATATAAAGTCAGAATTGAGTGATATAAAGTCAGAATTGAGTGATATAAAGTCAGAATTGAGTGATATAAAGTCAGAATTGAGTGATATAAAGTCAGAATTGAGTGATATAAAGTCAGAATTGCGTGATATAAAGTCAGAATTGAGTGATATAAAGTCAGAATTGAGTGATATAAAGTCAGAATTGAGTGATATAAAGTCAGAATTGAGTGATATAAAGTCAGAATTGTGTGATATAAAGTCAGAATTGTGTGATATAAAGTCAGAATTGTGTGATATAAACTCAGAATTGTGTGATATAAACTCAGAATTGAGTGATATAAAGTCAGAATTGAGTGATATAAAGTCAGAATTGTGTGATATAAAGTCAGAATTGAGTGATATAAAGTCAGAATTGTGTGATATAAAGTCAGAATTGTGTGATATAAAGTCAGAATTGAGTGATATAAAGTCAGAATTGAGAGATATAAAGTCAGAATTGTGTGATATAAAGTCAGAATTGAGTGATATAAAGTCAGAATTGAGTGATATAAAGTCAGAATTGAGTGATATAAAGTCAGAATTGAGTGATATAAAGTCAGAATTGAGTGATATAAAGTCAGAATTGAGTGATATAAAGTCAGAATTGAGTGATATAAAGTCAGAATTGTGTGTGATATAAAGTCAGAATTGAGTGATATAAAGTCAGAATTGCGTGATATAAAGTCAGAAATTGAGTGATATAAAGTCAGAATTGTGTGATATAAAGTCAGAATTGTGTGATATAAAGTCAGAATTGAGTGATATAAAGTCAGAATTGTGAGATATAAAGTCAGAATTGAGTGATATAAAGTCAGAATTAGTGATATAAAGTCAGAATTGAGTGATATAAAGTCAGAATTGAGTGATATAAAGTCAGAATTGTGTGATATATAAAGTCAGAATTGAGTGATATAAAGTCAGAATTGAGTGATATAAAGTCAGAATTGAGTGATATAAAGTCAGAATTGAGTGATATAAAGTCAGAATTGTGTGATATAAAGTCAGAATTGAGTGATATAAAGTCAGAATTGAGTGATATAAAGTCAGAATTGAGTGATATAAAGTCAGAATTGAGTGATATAAAGTCAGAATTGTGTGATATAAAGTCAGAATTGAGTGATATAAAGTCAGAATTGTGTGATATAAAGTCAGAATTATGTGATATAAAGTCAGAATTGTGTGATATAAAGTCAGAATTGTGTGATATAAAGTCAGAATTGAGTGATATAAAGTCAGAATTGAGTGATATAAAGTCAGAATTGTGTGATATAAAGTCAGAATTGTGTGATATAAAGTCAGAATTGAGTGATATAAAGTCAGAATTGAGTGATATAAAGTCAGAATTGAGTGATATAAAGTCAGAATTGAGTGATATAAAGTCAGAATTGAGTGATATAAAGTCAGAATTGAGTGATGTGAAGTCAGAATTGAGTGATATAAAGTCAGAATTGTGTGATATAAAGTCAGAATTGAGTGATATAAAGTCAGAATTGCGTGATATAAAGTCAGAATTGAGTGATATAAAGTCAGAATTGAGTGATATAAAGTCAGAATTGAGTGATATAAAGTCAGAATTGTGTGATATAAAGTCAGAATTTGTGAGATATAAAGTCAGAATTGAGTGATATAAAGTCAGAATTGTGTGATATAAAGTCAGAATTGTGTGATATAAAGTCAGAATTGTGTGATATAAAGTCAGAATTGAGTGATATAAAGTCAGAATTGTGTGATATAAAGTCAGAATTGAGTGATATAAAGTCAGAATTGTGTGATATAAAGTCAGAATTGTGTGATATAAAGTCAGAATTGAGTGATATAAAGTCAGAATTGAGTGATATAAAGTCAGAATTGTGAGATATAAAGTCAGAATTGAGTGATATAAAGTCAGAATTGAGTGATATAAAGTCAGAATTGTGTGATATAAAGTCAGAATTGAGTGATATAAAGTCAGAATTGTGTGATATATAAAGTCAGAATTGAGTGATATAAAGTCAGAATTGAGTGATATAAAGTCAGAATTGTGTGATATATAAAGTCAGAATTGAGTGATATAAAGTCAGAATTGTGTGATATAAAGTCAGAATTGAGTGTGATATAAAGTCAGAATTGAGTGATATAAAGTCAGAAAAGTGTGATATAAAGTCAGAATTGTGTGATATAAAGTCAGAATTGTGTGATATAAAGTCAGAATTGTGAGATATAAAGTCAGAATTGAGTGATATAAAGTCAGAATTATGTGATATATAAAGTCAGAATTGAGTGATATAAAGTCAGAATTGAGTGATATAAAGTCAGAATTGTGTGTGATATAAAGTCAGAATTGATTGATATAAAGTCAGAATTTATGTGATGATATAAAGTCAGAATTGAGTGATATAAAGTCAGAATTGAGTGATATAAAGTCAGAATTGAGTGATATAAAGTCAGAATTGAGTGATATAAAGTCAGAATTGAGTGATATAAAGTCAGAATTGAGTGATGTGAAGTCAGAATTGAGTGATATGAAGTCAGAATTGAGTGATATAAAGTCAGAATTGAGTGATATAAAGTCAGAATTGTGTGATATAAAGTCAGAATTGCGTGATATAATGTCAGAATTGAGTGATATAAAGTCAGAATTGTGTGATATGTCAGAATTGAGAGATATAAAGTCAGAATTTGAGTGATATAAAGTCAGAATTGACTGATGCCAAAGTCAGAATTGAGTGATATAAAGTCAGAATTGAGTGATATAAAGTCAGAATTGTGTGATGATATAAAGTCAGAATTGCGTGATATAAAGTCAGAATTGAGTGATATAAAGTCAGAATTGTGTGATATAAGTCAGAATTGAGTGATATAAAGTCAGAATTGAGTGATATAAAGTCAGAATTGAGTGATATAAAGTCAGAATTGAGTGATATAAAGTCAGAATTGAGTGATATAAAGTCAGAATTGAGTGATATAAAGTCAGAATTGTGATATAAAGTCAGAATTGCGTGATATAATGTCAGAATTGAGTGATATAAAGTCAGAATTGTGATGATATGTCAGAATTGAAGATATAAAGTCAGAATTGAGTGATATAAAGTCAGAATTGACTGATATAAGTCAGAATTAGTATGTGATATAAACTCAGAATTGAGTGATATAAAGTCAGAATTGAGTGATATAAAGTCAGAATTGAGTGATATAAAGTCAGAATTGCGTGATATAAAGTCAGAATTGAGTGATATAAAGTCAGAATTGCAGTGATATAAAGTCAGAATTGAGTGATATAAAGTCAGAATTGAGTGATATAAAGTCAGAATTGTGTGATATAAAGTCAGAATTGCGTGATATAAAGTCAGAATTGAGTGATATAAAGTCAGAATTGACTGATATAAAGTCAGAATTGAGTGATATAAAGTCAGAATTGCGTGATATAAAGTCAGAATTGATTGATATAAAGTCAGAATTGAGTGATATAAAGTCAGAATTGTGTGATATAAAGTCAGAATTGTGTGATATAAAGTCAGAATTGAGTGATATAAAGTCAGAATTGTGTGATATAAAGTCAGAATTGTGTGATATAAAGTCAGAATTGAGTGATATAAAGTCAGAATTGAGTGATATAAAGTCAGAATTGAGTGATATAAAGTCAGAATTGAGTGATATAAAGTCAGAATTGAGTGATATAAAGTCAGAATTGAGTGATATAAAGTCAGAATTGTGTGATATAAAGTCAGAATTGAGTGATATAAAGTCAGAATTGAGTGATATAAAGTCAGAATTGAGTGATATAAAGTCAGAATTGAGTGATATAAAGTCAGAATTGAGTGATATAAAGTCAGAATTGAGTGATATAAAGTCAGAATTGAGTGATATAAAGTCAGAATTGTGTGATATAAAGTCAGAATTGTGTGATATAAAGTCAGAATTGAGTGATATAAAGTCAGAATTGAGTGATATAAAGTCAGAATTGAGTGATATAAAGTCAGAATTGAGTGATATAAAGTCAGAATTGAGTGATATAAAGTCAGAATTGAGTGATATAAAGTCAGAATTGAGTGATATAAAGTCAGAATTGAGTGATATAAAGTCAGAATTGAGTGATATAAAGTCAGAATTGGAGTGATATAAAGTCAGAATTGAGTGATATAAGTCAGAATTGAGTGATATAAAGTCAGAATTTGTGATATAAAGTCAGAATTGAGTGATATAAAGTCAGAATTGAGTGATATAAAGTCAGAATTGCGTGATATAAAGTCAGAATTGAGTGATATAAAGTCAGAATTGAGTGATATAAGTCAGAATTGAGTGATATAAAGTCAGAATTGAGTGATATAAAGTCAGAATTGAGTGATATAAAGTCAGAATTGTGTGATATAAAGTCAGAATTGAGTGATATAAAGTCAGAATTGAGTGATATAAAGTCAGAATTGTCGTGATATAAAGTCAGAATTGAGTGATATAAAGTCAGAATTGAGTGATATAAAGTCAGAATTGAGTGATATAAAGTCAGAATTGAGTGATATAAAGTCAGAATTGAGTGATATAAAGTCAGAATTGAGTGATATAAAGTCAGAATTGAGTGATATAAAGTCAGAATTGAGTGATATAAAGTCAGAATTGAGTGATATAAAGTCAGAATTGAGTGATATAAAGTCAGAATTGCGTGATATAAAGTCAGAATTGAGTGATATAAAGTCAGAATTGAGTGATATAAAGTCAGAATTGAGTGATATAAAGTCAGAATTGAGTGATATAAAGTCAGAATTGAGTGATATAAAGTCAGAATTGAGTGATATAAAGTCAGAATTGAGTGATATAAAGTCAGAATTGAGTGATATAAAGTCAGAATTGCGTGATATAAAGTCAGAATTGAGTGATATAAAGTCAGAATTGCGTGATATAAAGTCAGAATTGAGTGATATAAAGTCAGAATTGAGTGATATAAAGTCAGAATTGAGTGATATAAAGTCAGAATTGAGTGATATAAAGTCAGAATTGAGTGATATAAAGTCAGAATTGTGTGATATAAAGTCAGAATTGTGTGATATAAAGTCAGAATTGAGTGATATAAAGTCAGAATTGTGTGATATAAAGTCAGAATTGAGTGATATAAAGTCAGAATTGAGTGATATAAAGTCAGAATTGAGTGATATAAAGTCAGAATTGAGTGATATAAAGTCAGAATTGAGTGATATAAAGTCAGAATTGAGTGATATAAAGTCAGAATTGAGTGATATAAAGTCAGAATTGAGTGATATAAAGTCAGAATTGCGTGATATAAAGTCAGAATTGAGTGATATAAAGTCAGAATTGAGTGATATAAAGTCAGAATTGAGTGATATAAAGTCAGAATTGAGTGATATAAAGTCAGAATTGAGTGATAGAAAGTCAGAATTGTGTGATATGAAGTCAGAATTGTGTGATATAAAGTCAGAATTGTGTGATATAAAGTCAGAATTGTGTGATATAAAGTCAGAATTGAGTGATATAAAGTCAGAATTGTGAGATATAAAGTCAGAATTGAGTGATATAAAGTCAGAATTGTGTGATATATAAAGTCAGAATTGAGTGATATAAAGTCAGAATTGAGTGATATAAAGTCAGAATTGTGTGATATATAAAGTCAGAATTGAGTGATATAAAGTCAGAATTGCGTGATATAAAGTCAGAATTGAGTGATATAAAGTCAGAATTGAGTGATATAAAGTCAGAATTGAGTGATATAAAGTCAGAATTGAGTGATATAAAGTCAGAATTGTGTGATATAAAGTCAGAATTGAGTGATATAAAGTCAGAATTGAGTGATATAAAGTCAGAATTGAGTGATATAAAGTCAGAATTGAGTGATATAAAGTCAGAATTGAGTGATATAAAGTCAGAATTGCGTGATATAAAGTCAGAATTGAGTGATATAAAGTCAGAATTGTGTGATATAAAGTCAGAATTGAGTGATATAAAGTCAGAATTGAGTGATATAAAGTCAGAATTGAGTGATATAAAGTCAGAATTGAGTGATATAAAGTCAGAATTGAGTGATATAAAGTCAGAATTGAGTGATATAAAGTCAGAATTGAGTGATATAAAGTCAGAATTGAGTGATATAAAGTCAGAATTGAGTGATATAAAGTCAGAATTGAGTGATATAAAGTCAGAATTGTGTGATATAAAGTCAGAATTGAGTGATATAAGTCAGAATTGAGTGATATAAAGTCAGAATTGAGTGATATAAAGTCAGAATTGAGTGATATAAAGTCAGAATTGTGTGATATAAAGTCAGAATTGAGAGATATAAAGTCAGAATTGAGTGATATAAAGTCAGAATTGTGTGATATCAGAAAGTCAGAATCAGAATGTGATATAAAGTCAGAATTGAGTGATATAAAGTCAGAATTGAGTGATATAAAGTCAGAATTGAGTGATATAAAGTCAGAATTGCGTGATATAAAGTCAGAATTGAGTGATATAAAGTCAGAATTGAGTGATATAAAGTCAGAATTGAGTGATATAAAGTCAGAATTGAGTGATATGAAGTCAGAATTGCATGATATGAAGTCAGAATTGAGTGATATAAAGTCAGAATTGTGTGATATGAAGTCAGAATTGTGTGATATAAACTCAGAATTGTGAGATATAAAGTCAGAATTGAGTGATATAAAGTCAGAATTGTGTGATATATAAAGTCAGAATTGTGTGATTATATAAAGTCAGAATTGTGTGATATAAAGTCAGAATTGTGTGATATAAAGTCAGAATTGAGTGATATTCAGAATTGTGAGATATAAAGTCAGAATTGAGTGATATAAAGTCAGAATTGTGTGATATATAAAGTCAGAATTGTGTGATATAAAGTCAGAATTGAGTGATATAAAGTCAGAATTGAGTGATATAAAGTCAGAATTGTGAGATATAAAGTCAGAATTGAGTGATATAAAGTCAGAATTGCGTGATATAAAGTCAGAATTGTGAGATATAAAGTCAGAATTGAGTGATATAAAGTCAGAATTGTGTGATATATAAAGTCAGAATTGAGTTATATAAAGTCAGAATTGCGTGATATAAAGTCAGAATTGTGTGATATAAAGTCAGAATTGTGTGATATATAAAGTCAGAATTGAGTGATATAAAGTCAGAATTGTGAGATATAAAGTCAGAATTGAGTGATATAAAGTCAGAATTGCGTGATATATAAAGTCAGAATTGAGTTATATAAAGTCAGAATTGAGTGATATAAAGTCAGAATTGTGTGTGATATAAAGTCAGAATTGATTGATATAAAGTCAGAATTGCGTGATATATAAAGTCAGAATTGAGTGATATAAAGTCAGAATTGAGTGAGTGATATAAAGTCAGAATTGAGTGATATAAAGTCAGAATTGAGTGATATAAAGTCAGAATTGAGTGATATGAAGTCAGAATTGAGTGATGTGAAGTCAGAATTGAGTGATGTGAAGTCAGAATTGAGTGATATAAAGTCAGAATTGAGTGATATAAAGTCAGAATTGCGTGATATAAAGTCAGAATTGCGTGATATAATGTCAGAATTGAGTGATATAAAGTCAGAATTGTGTGATATGTCAGAATTGAGAGATATAAAGTCAGAATTGAGTGATATAAAGTCAGAATTGACTGATATAAGTCAGAATTGAGTGATATAAGTCAGAATTGAGTGATATAAGTCAGAATTGTGCATGATATAAGTCAGAATTGCGTGATATAATGTCAGAATTGAGTGATATAAAGTCAGAATTGTGTGATATGTCAGAATTGAGTGATATAAAGTCAGAATTGAGTGATATAAAGTCAGAATTGCGTGATATAAAGTCAGAATTGCGTGATATAAAGTCAGAATTGAGTGATATAAAGTCAGAATTGAGTGATATAAAGTCAGAATTGCGTGATATAAAGTCAGAATTGCGTGATATAATGTCAGAATTGAGTGATATAAAGTCAGAATTGTGTGATATGTCAGAATTGAGAGATATAAAGTCAGAATTGAGTGATATAAAGTCAGAATTGACTGATATAAGTCAGAATTGCGTGATATAAACTCAGAATTGAGTGATATAAAGTCAGAATTGAGTGATATAAAGTCAGAATTGAGTGATATAAAGTCAGAATTGCGTGATATAAGTCAGAATTGAGTGATATAAGTCAGAATTGCATGATATAAGTCAGAATTGAGTGATATAAAGTCAGAATTGAGTGATATAAAGTCAGAATTGCGTGATATGAAGTCAGAATTGCATGATATGAAGTCAGAATTGCGTGATATGAAGTCAGAATTGACTGATATAAGTCAGAATTGAGTGATATAAAGTCAGAATTGCGTGATATAAAGTCAGAATTGATTGATATAAAGTCAGAATTGAGTGATATAAAGTCAGAATTGCGTGATATAAAGTCAGAATTGCGTGATATAAAGTCAGAATTGAGTTATATAAAGTCAGAATTGTGTGATATAAAGTCAGAATTGTGAGATATAAAGTCAGAATTGAGTGATATAAAGTCAGAATTGAGTGATATAAAGTCAGAATTGAGTGATATAAAGTCAGAATTGAGTGATATAAAGTCAGAATTGAGTGATATAAAGTCAGAATTGAGTGATATAAGTTAGAATTGCGTGATATAAACTCAGAATTGAGTGATATAAACTCAGAATTGAGTGATATAAACTCAGAATTGAGTGATATAAACTCAGAATTGAGTGATATAAACTCAGAATTGAGTGATAGAAAGTCAGAATTGCGTGATATGAAGTCAGAAATTGTGATATAAACTCAGAATTGTGTGATATAAAGTCAGAATTGTGTGATATGAAGTCAGAATTGTGTGATATAAAGTCAGAATTGTGAGATATAGTCAGAATTGAGTGATATAAAGTCAGAATTGCGTGATATATAAAGTCAGAATTGAGTTATATAAAGTCAGAATTGAGTGATATAAAGTCAGAATTGTGTGATATATAAAGTCAGAATTGATTGATATAAAGTCAGAATTGCGTGATATATAAAGTCAGAATTGAGTGATATAAAGTCAGAATTGAGTGATATAAAGTCAGAATTGTGTGATATAAAGTCAGAATTGAGTGATATAAAGTCAGAATTGCGAGATATAAAGTCAGAATTGCGTGATATAAAGTCAGAATTGAGTGATATAAAGTCAGAATTGAGTGATATAAAGTCAGAATTGCGTGATATAAAGTCAGAATTGAGTGATATAAAGTCAGAATTGCGAGATATAAAGTCAGAATTGCGTGATATAAAGTCAGAATTGCGTGATATAAAGTCAGAATTGAGTGATATAAAGTCAGAATTGCGTGATATAAAGTCAGAATTGCGTGATATAAAGTCAGAATTGAGTGATATATAAAGTCAGAATTGAGAGATATAAAGTCAGAATTGAGTGATATAAAGTCAGAATTGACTGATATAAGTCAGAATTGCGTGATATAAACTCAGAATTGAGTGATATAAACTCAGAATTGAGTGATATAAAGTCAGAATTGAGTGATATAAAGTCAGAATTGCGTGATATGAAGTCAGAATTGCATGATATGAAGTCAGAATTGCATGATATGAAGTTAGAATTGCGTGATATAAAGTCAGAATTGACTGATATAAGTCAGAATTGAGTGATATAAAGTCAGAATTGCGTGATATAAAGTCAGAATTGAGTGATATAAAGTCAGAATTGCGTGATATGAAGTCAGAATTGCATGATATGAAGTTAGAATTGCGTGATATAAAGTCAGAATTGACTGATATAAGTCAGAATTGAGTGATATAAAGTCAGAATTGCGTGATATAAAGTCAGAATTGATTGATATAAAGTCAGAATTGAGTGATATAAAGTCAGAATTGCGTGATATAAAGTCAGAATTGCGTGATATAAAGTCAGAATTGAGTTATATAAAGTCAGAATTGTGTGATATAAAGTCAGAATTGTGAGATATAAAGTCAGAATTGAGTGATATAAAGTCAGAATTGAGTGATATAAAGTCAGAATTGAGTGATATAAGTTAGAATTGCGTGATATAAACTCAGAATTGAGTGATATAAACTCAGAATTGAGTGATATAAACTCAGAATTGAGTGATAGAAAGTCAGAATTGCGTGATATGAAGTCAGAATTGCGTGATATAAACTCAGAATTGTGTGATATAAAGTCAGAATTGTGTGATATGAAGTCAGAATTGTGTGATATAAAGTCAGAATTGTGTGATATAAACTCAGAATTGAGTGATATAAAGTCAGAATTGAGAGATATAAAGTCAGAATTGTGTGATATGAAGTCAGAATTGTGTGATATAAAGTCAGAATTGTGAGATATAAAGTCAGAATTGAGTGATATAAAGTCAGAATTGTGTGATATATAAAGTCAGAATTGTGTGATATAAAGTCAGAATTGTGTGATATAAAGTCAGAATTCAGTGATATAAAGTCAGAATTGAGTGATATAAAGTCAGAATTGAGTGATATAAAGTCAGAATTGAGTGATATAAAGTCAGAATTGCGTGATATAAAGTCAGAATTGAGTGATATAAAGTCAGAATTGAGTGATATAAAGTCAGAATTGAGTGATATAAAGTCAGAATTGAGTGATATAAAGTCAGAATTGAGTGATATAAAGTCAGAATTGAGTGATATAAAGTCAGAATTATGTGATATAAAGTCAGAATTGAGTGATATAAAGTCAGAATTGTGTGATATAAAGTCAGAATTGTGTGATATAAAGTCAGAATTGAGTGATATAAAGTCAGAATTATGATATAAAGTCAGAATTGAGTGATATAAAGTCAGAATTGAGTGATATAAAGTCAGAATTGAGTGATATAAAGTCAGAATTGAGTGATATATAAAGTCAGAATTGAGTGATATAAAGTCAGAATTGAGTGATATAAAGTCAGAATTGTGAGATATAAAGTCAGAATTGTGTGATATATAAAGTCAGAATTGAGTGATATAAAGTCAGAATTGTGAGATATACACTCACCTAAAGGATTATTAGGAACACCTGTTCAATTTCTCATTAATGCAATTATCTAATTAACCAATCACATGGCAGTTGCTTCAATGCATTTAGGGGTGTGGTCCTGGTCAAGACAATCTCCTGAACTCCAAACTGAATGTCAGAATGGGAAAGAAAGGTGATTTAAGCAATTTTGAGCGTGGAATGGTTGTTGGTGCCAGACGGGCCGGTCTGAGTATTTCACAATCTGCTCAGTTACTGGGATTTTCACGCACAACCATTTCTAGAGTTTACAAAGAATGGTGTGAAAAGGAAAAACATCCAGTATGCGTGCAGTCCTGTGGGGCGAAAATGCCTTGTTGATGCTAGAGGTCAGAGGAGAATGGGCCGACTGATTCAAGCTGATAGAAGAGCAACTTTGACTGAAATAACCACTCATTACAACCGAGGTATGCAGCAAAGCATTTGTGAAGCCACAACACGCACAACCTTGAGGCGGATGGGCTACAACAGCAGAAGACCCCACCGGGTACCACTCATCTCCACTACAAATAGGAAAAAGAGGCTACAATTTGCACAAGCTCACCAAAATTGGACAGTTGAAGACTGGAAAAATGTTGCCTGGTCTGATGAGTCTTGATTTCTGTTGAGACATTCAGATGGCAGAGTCAGAATTTGGCGTAAACAGAATGAGAACATGGATCCATCATGCCTTGTTACCACTGTGCAGGCTGGTGGTGGTGGTGTAATGGTGTGGGGATGTTTTCTTGGCACACTTTAGGCCCCTTAGTGCCAATTGGGCATCATTTAAATGCCACGGCCTACCTGAGCATTGTTTCTGACCATGTCCATCCCTTTATGACCACCATGTACCCATTCTCTGATGGCTACTTCCAGCAGGATAATGCACCATGTCACAAAGCTCGAATCATTTCAAATTGGTTTCTTGAACATGACAATGAGTTCACTGTACTAAAATGGCCCCCACAGTCACCAGATCTCAACCCAATAGAGCATCTTTGGGATGTGGTGGAACGGGAGCTTCGTGCCCTGGATGTGCATCCCACAAATCTCCATCAACTGCAAGATGCTATCCTATCAATATGCGCCAACATTTCTAAAGAATGCTTTCGGCACCTTGTTGAATCAGTGCCACGTAGAATTAAGGCAGTTCTGAAGGTGAAAGGGGGTCAAACACAGTATTAGTATGGTGTTCCTAATAATCCTTTAGGTGAGTGTAAAGTCAGAATTGAGTGATATAAAGTCAGAATTCAGAATTGTGATATATAAAGTCAGAATTGAGTTATATAAAGTCAGAATTGAGTGATATAAAGTCAGAATTGTGTGATATATAAAGTCAGAATTGAGTGATATAAAGTCAGAATTGACTGATATAAGTCAGAATTGAGTGATATAAAGTCAGAATTGCGTGATATAAAGTCAGAATTGATTGATATAAAGTCAGAATTGAGTGATATAAAGTCAGAATTGAGTGATATAAAGTCAGAATTGCGTGATATAAAGTCAGAATTGAGTTATATAAAGTCAGAATTGAGTGATATAAAGTCAGAATTGTGTGATATATAAAGTCAGAATTGATTGATATAAAGTCAGAATTGATGTGATAAAGTCAGAATATAAAGTCAGAATTGAGTGATATAAAGTCAGAATTGAGTGATATAAAGTCAGAATTGAGTGATATAAAGTCAGAATTGAGTGATATAAAGTCAGAATTGAGTGATATGAAGTCAGAATTGAGTGATGTGAAGTCAGAATTGAGTGATGTGAAGTCAGAATTGAGTGATATAAAGTCAGAATTGAGTGATATAAAGTCAGAATTGCGTGATATAAAGTCAGAATTGCGTGATATAATGTCAGAATTGAGTGATATAAAGTCAGAATTGTGTGATATGTCAGAATTGAGAGATATAAAGTCAGAATTGAGTGATATAAAGTCAGAATTGACTGATATAAGTCAGAATTGAGTGATATAAGTCAGAATTGAGTGATATAAGTCAGAATTGCATGATATAAGTCAGAATTGCGTGATATAATGTCAGAATTGAGTGATATAAAGTCAGAATTGTGTGATATGTCAGAATTGAGTGATATAAAGTCAGAATTGAGTGATATAAAGTCAGAATTGCGTGATATAAAGTCAGAATTAGTGATATAAAGTCAGAATTGAGTGATATAAAGTCAGAATTGAGTGATATAAAGTCAGAATTGCGTGATATAAAGTCAGAATTGAGTGATATAATGTCAGAATTGAGTGATATAAAGTCAGAATTGTGTGATATGTCAGAATTGAGAGATATAAAGTCAGAATTGAGTGATATAAAGTCAGAATTGACTGATATAAGTCAGAATTGCGTGATATAAACTCAGAATTGAGTGATATAAAGTCAGAATTGAGTGATATAAAGTCAGAATTGAGTGATATAAAGTCAGAATTTGTGATATAAGTCAGAATTGAGTGATATAAAGTCAGAATTATGATATAAGTCAGAATTGAGTGATATAAAGTCAGAATTGAGTGATATAAAGTCAGAATTGCGTGATATGAAGTC
Organism: Paracanthobrama guichenoti; assembly: GCA_018749465.1. Lineage (NCBI taxonomy): Eukaryota > Metazoa > Chordata > Actinopteri > Cypriniformes > Gobionidae > Paracanthobrama > Paracanthobrama guichenoti. Next base: position 36,309,522 of record CM031944.1, on the reverse strand, counting down.
AGAATTGCATGATATGAAGTCAGAATTGCGTGATATAAAGTCAGAATTGATGATAAAGTCAGAATTGAGTGATATAAAGTCAGAATTGCGTGATATAAAGTCAGAATTGATTGATATAAAGTCAGAATTGATGATATAAAGTCAGAATTGCGTGATATAAAGTCAGAATTGCGTGATATAAAGTCAGAATTGAGTTATATAAAGTCAGAATTGTGTGATATAAAGTCAGAATTGTGAGATATAAAGTCAGAATTGAGTGATATAAAGTCAGAATTGAGTGATATAAAGTCAGAATTGAGTGATATAAAGTCAGAATTGAGTGATATAAAGTCAGAATTGAGTGATATAAAGTCAGAATTGAGTGATATAAAGTCAGAATTATGTGATATAAAGTCAGAATTGAGTGATATAAACTCAGAATTGAGTGATATAAACTCAGAATTGAGTGATATAAACTCAGAATTGAGTGATATAAACTCAGAATTGAGTGATAGAAAGTCAGAATTATGTGATATGAAGTCAGAATTATGTGATATAAAACTCAGAATTGTGTGATATAAAGTCAGAATTGTGTGATATAAAGTCAGAATTGTGTGATATAAACTCAGAATTGTGAGATATAAAGTCAGAATTGAGTGATATAAAGTCAGAATTGCGTGTGATATATAAAGTCAGAATTGAGTTATATAAAGTCAGAATTGAGTGATATAAAGTCAGAATTGTGTGATATATAAAGTCAGAATTGATTGATATAAAGTCAGAATTGCGTGATATATAAAGTCAGAATTGAGTGATATAAAGTCAGAATTGAGTGATATAAAGTCAGAATTGAGTGATATAAAGTCAGAATTGAGTGATATAAAGTCAGAATTGCGAGATATAAAGTCAGAATTGATGTGATATAAAGTCAGAATTGAGTGATATAAAGTCAGAATTGAGTGATATAAAGTCAGAATTGCGTGATATAAAGTCAGAATTGAGTGATATAAAGTCAGAATTGAGTGATATAAAGTCAGAATTGCGTGATATAAAGTCAGAATTGTGTGATATAAAGTCAGAATTGAGTGATATAAAGTCAGAATTTGAGTGATATAAAGTCAGAATTGCGTGATATAAAGTCAGAATTGAGTGATATATAAAGTCAGAATTGAGAGTGATATAAAGTCAGAATTGAGTGATATAAAGTCAGAATTGAGTGATATAAAGTCAGAATTGTGTGATATAAAGTCAGAATTGAGTGATATAAAGTCAGAATTGAGTGATATAAAGTCAGAATTGAGTGATATAAAGTCAGAATTGAGTGATATAAAGTCAGAATTGTGTGATATAAAGTCAGAATTCATGATATGAAGTTAGAATTGCGTGATATAAAGTCAGAATTGACTGATATAAGTCAGAATTGAGTGATATAAAGTCAGAATTGCGTGATATAAAGTCAGAATTGAGTGATATAAAGTCAGAATTGTGATATAAAGTCAGAATTGATGATATATAAAGTCAGAATTCAGAATTGTGTGATATAAAGTCAGAATTGAGTGATATAAAGTCAGAATTGAGTGATATAAAGTCAGAATTGAGTGATATAAAGTCAGAATTGTGTGATATAAAGTCAGAATTGAGTGATATAAAGTCAGAATTGAGTGATATAAAGTCAGAATTGCGTGATATAAAGTCAGAAATTGAGTGATATAAAGTCAGAATTGTGTGATATAAAGTCAGAATTGAGTGATATAAAGTCAGAATTGAGTGATATAAAGTCAGAATTGATTGTGATATAAAGTCAGAATTGAGTGATATAAAGTCAGAATTGTGTGATATAAAGTCAGAATTGAGTGATATAAAGTCAGAATTGAGTGATATAAAGTCAGAATTGAGTGATATAAAGTCAGAATTGTGTGATATAAAGTCAGAATTGTGTGATATAAAGTCAGAATTGTGTGATATAAAGTCAGAATTGAGTGATATAAAGTCAGAATTGAGTGATATAAAGTCAGAATTGTGTGATATAAAGTCAGAATTGAGTGATATAAAGTCAGAATTGAGTGATATAAAGTCAGAATTGTGAGATATAAAGTCAGAATTCAGTGATATAAAGTCAGAATTGTGTGATATAAAGTCAGAATTGAGTGATATAAAGTCAGAATTGAGTGATATAAAGTCAGAATTGTGTGATATATAAAGTCAGAATTGAGTGATATAAAGTCAGAAAAGTGATATAAAGTCAGAATTGTGTGATATAAAGTCAGAATTGAGTGATATAAAGTCAGAATTGAGTGATATAAAGTCAGAATTGTGTGATATAAAGTCAGAATTGAGTGATATAAAGTCAGAATTGAGTGATATAAAGTCAAAGTCAGAATTGAGTGATATAAAGTCAGAATTGAGTGATATAAAGTCAGAATTGTGTGATATATAAAGTCAGAATTGAGTGATATAAAGTCAGAATTGTGTGATATAAAGTCAGAATTGAGTGATATAAAGTCAGAATTGAGTGATATAAAGTCAGAATTGTCAGTGATATAAAGTCAGAATTGAGTGATATAAAGTCAGAATTGAGTGATATAAAGTCAGAATTGAGTGATATAAAGTCAGAATTGAGTGATATAAAGTCAGAATTGAGTGATATAAAGTCAGAATTGAGTGATATAAAGTCAGAATTGCGTGATATATAAAGTCAGAATTGAGTGATATAAAGTCAGAATTGAGTGATATAAAGTCAGAATTGTGTGATATAAAGTCAGAATTGAGTGATATAAAGTCAGAATTGAGTGATATAAAGTCAGAATTGAGTGATATAAAGTCAGAATTGAGTGATATAAAGTCAGAATTGAGTGATAAAGTCAGAATTGCATGATATAAAGTCAGAATTGAGTGATATAAGTCAGAATTGAGTGATATAAAGTCAGAATTGTGTGATATAAAGTCAGAATTGAGTGATATAAAGTCAGAATTGAGTGATATAAAGTCAGAATTGAGTGATATAAAGTCAGAATTGAGTGATATAAAGTCAGAATTGAGTGATATAAAGTCAGAATTGAGTGATATAAAGTCAGAATTGAGTGATATATAAAGTCAGAATTGTGCGTGATATAAAGTCAGAATTGAGTGATATAAAGTCAGAATTGAAAGTCATATAAAGTCAGAATTGAGTGATATAAAGTCAGAATTGAGTGATATAAAGTCAGAATTGAGTGATATAAAGTCAGAATTGAGTGATATAAAGTCAGAATTGCGTGATATAAAGTCAGAATTGAGTGATATAAAGTCAGAATTGAGTGATATAAAGTCAGAATTGAGTGATATAAAGTCAGAATTGAGTGATATAAAGTCAGAATTGAGTGATATAAAGTCAGAATTGAGTGATATAAAGTCAGAATTGAGTGATATAAAGTCAGAATTGAGTGATATAAAGTCAGAATGCGTGATATAAAGTCAGAATTGAGTGATATAAAGTCAGAATTGTGTGATATAAAGTCAGAAAGTCAGAAGTCAGAATTGAGTGATATAAAGTCAGAATTGAGTGATATAAAGTCAGAATTGAGTGATATAAAGTCAGAATTGATTGTGATATAAAGTCAGAATTGAGTGATATAAAGTCAGAATTGCGTGATATAAAGTCAGAATTGAGTGATATAAAGTCAGAATTGAGTGATATAAAGTCAGAATTGTGTGATATAAAGTCAGAATTGAGTGATATAAAGTCAGAATTGAGTGATATAAAGTCAGAATTGAGTGATATAAAGTCAGAATTGAGTGATATAAAGTCAGAATTGAGTGATATAAAGTCAGAATTGAGTGATATAAAGTCAGAATTGAGTGATATAAAGTCAGAATTGAGTGATATAAAGTCAGAATTGTGTGATATAAAGTCAGAAAGATAAAGTCAGAATTGAGTGATATAAAGTCAGAATTGAGTGATATAAAGTCAGAATTGAGTGATATAAACTCAGAATTGAGTGATATAAAGTCAGTGATATAAAGTCAGAATTGATATAAAGTCAGAATTGAGTGATATAAAGTCAGAATTGTGTGATATAAAGTCAGAATTGTGTGATATAAAGTCAGAATTGTGTGATATAAAGTCAGAATTGTGTGATATAAAGTCAGAATTGAGTGATTCAGAGTGATATAAAGTCAGAATTATGTGATATAAAGTCAGAATTGAGTGATATAAAGTCAGAATTGAGTGATATAAAGTCAGAATTGTGTGATATATAAAGTCAGAATTGAGTGATATAAAGTCAGAATTGCGTGATATAAAGTCAGAATTGAGTGATATAAAGTCAGAATTGAGTGATATAAAGTCAGAATTGACGTGTGATATAAAGTCAGAATTGAGTGATATAAAGTCAGAATTGCGAGATATAAAGTCAGAATTGAGTGATATAAAGTCAGAATTGAGTGATATAAAGTCAGAATTGAGTGATATAAAGTCAGAATTGAGAGATATAAAGTCAGAATTGAGTGATATAAATTCAGAATTGTTTGATATAAAGTCAGAATTGAGTGATATAAAGTCAGAATTGAGTGATATAAAGTCAGAATTGAGTGATATAAAGTCAGAATTGAGTGATATAAAGTCAGAATTGCGTGATATAAAGTCAGAATTGAGTGATATATAAAGTCAGAATTGAGAGATATAAAGTCAGAATTGAGTGATATAAAGTCAGAATTGAGTGATATAAAGTCAGAATTGAGTGATATAAAGTCAGAATTGAGTGATATAAAGTCAGAATTGAGTGATATAAAGTCAGAATTGAGTGATATAAAGTCAGAATTATGTGATATAAAGTCAGAATTGCATGATATGAAGTCAGAATTGCATGATATGAAGTCAGAATTGGTGATATAAAGTCAGAATTGAATTGATATAAAGTCAGAATTGAGTGATATAAAGTCAGAATTGTGATGATATAAAGTCAGAATTGAGTGATATAAAGTCAGAATTGCGTGATATAAAAGTCAGAATTGTGATATAAAGTCAGAATTGAGTGATATAAAGTCAGAATTGAGTGATATAAAGTCAGAATTGAGTGATATAAAGTCAGAATTGAGTGATATAAAGTCAGAATTGAGTGATATAAAGTCAGAATTGAGTGATATAAAGTCAGAATTGAGTGATATAAAGTCAGAATTGAGTGATATAAAGTCAGAATTGAGTGATATAAAGTCAGAATTGAGTGATATAAAGTCAGAATTGAGTGATATAAAGTCAGAATTGAGTGATATAAAGTCAGAATTGAGTGATATAAAGTCAGAATTGAGTGATATAAAGTCAGAATTGAGTGATATAAAGTCAGAATTGTGTGATATAAAGTCAGAATTGAGTGATATAAAGTCAGAATTGTGTGATATAAAGTCAGAATTGTGTGATATAAAGTCAGAATTGAGTGATATAAAGTCAGAATTGAGTGATATAAAGTCAGAATTGTGTGATATAAAGTCAGAATTGTGTGATATAAAGTCAGAATTGAGTGATATAAAGTCAGAATTGAGTGATATAAAGTCAGAATTGTGAGTGATATAAAGTCAGAATTGTGTGATATAAAGTCAGAATTGTGTGATATAAAGTCAGAATTGTGTGATATAAAGTCAGAATTGAGTGATATAAAGTCAGAATTGTGTGATATATAAAGTCAGAATTGTGTGATATAAAGTCAGAATTGTGATATATAAAGTCAGAATTGAGTGATATAAAGTCAGAATTGAGTGATATAAACTCAGAATTGAGTGATATAAAGTCAGAATTGAGTGATATAAAGTCAGAATTGAGTGATATAAAGTCAGAATTGAGTGATATAAAGTCAGAATTGCGTGATATAAAAGTCAGAATTGAGTGATATAAAGTCAGAATTGTGTGATATAAAGTCAGAATTGTGTGATATAAAGTCAGAATTGAGTGATATAAAGTCAGAATTGTGAGATATAAAGTCAGAATTGAGTGATATAAAGTCAGAATTGAGTGATATAAAGTCAGAATTGAGTGATATAAAGTCAGAATTGCGTGATATATAAAGTCAGAATTGAGTGATATAAAGTCAGAATTGAGTGATATAAAGTCAGAATTGTGAGATATAAAGTCAGAATTGTGTGATATATAAAGTCAGAATTGAGTGATATAAAGTCAGAATTGTGAGATATACACTCAGAATAAAGGATATAAGGTCAGAATTTCGTGATATAAAGTCAGAATTATCTAATTAACCAATCACAATTGCAGTTGCTTCAATGCATTTAGGGGTGTGGTCCTGGTCAAGACAATCTCCTGAACTCCAAACTGAATGTCAGAATAAAGTCAGAAAGGTGATTTAAGCAATTTTGTGATGGAATGGTTGAATTGTGAGTGATATAAAGTCAGAATTTCGTGATCTGCTCAGTTACTGATTTTCACGCACAACCATTTCTAGAGTTTACAAAGAATGGTGTGAAAAAAAACATCCAGTATGAGTGATAGTAAAGTGAATTGAAAATGCCTTGTTGATGCTAGAGGTCAGAGGAGAATGGGCCGACTGATTCAAGCTGATAGAAGAGCAACTTGACTGAAATAACCACTCATTACAACCGAGGTATGCAGCAAAGCATTTGTGAAGCCACAACACGCACAACCTTGAGGCGGATGGGACAACAGCAGAAGACTCCCACTGGGTACCACTCATCTCCACTACAAATAGAAAAAGAGGCTACAATTTGCACAAGCTCACCAAAATTGACAGTTGAAGACTGAAAAATGTTGCCTGGTCTGATGAGTCTTGATTTCTGCTGAGACATTCAGATGGTAGAGTCAGAATTTGGCATGTAAACAGAATGAGAACATGGATCCATCATGCCTTGTTACCACTGTGCAGGCTGGTGGTGGTGGTGTAATGGTGTGGGGATGTTTTCTGGCACACTTTAGGCCCCTTAGTGCCAATTGGGCATCATTTAAATGCCACGGCCTACCTGAGCATTGTTTCTGACCATGTCCATCCCTTTATGACCACCATGTACCCATTCTCTGATGGCTACTTCCAGCAGGATAATGCACCATGTCACAAAGCTCGAATCATTTCAAATTGGTTTCTTGAACATGACAATGAGTTCACTGTACTAAAATGGCCCCCACAGTCACCAGATCTCAACCCAATAGAGCATCTTTGGGATGTGGTGGAACGGGATATAAAGTGCCCTGGATGTGCATCCCACAAATCTCCATCAACTGCAAGATGCTATCCTATCAATATGGGCCAACATTTCTAAAGAATGCTTTCAGCACCTTGTTGAATCAATGCCACGTAGAATTAAGGCAGTTCTGAAGGTGAAAGGGGGTCAAACACAGTATTAGTATGGTGTTCCTAATAATCCTTTAGGTGAGTGTAAAGTCAGAATTGAGTGATATAAAGTCAGAATTGCGTGATATATAAAGTCAGAATTGAGTTATATAAAGTCAGAATTGAGTGATATAAAGTCAGAATTGTGTGATATATAAAGTCAGAATTGAGTGATATAAAGTCAGAATTGACTGATATAAGTCAGAATTGAGTGATATAAAGTCAGAATTATGATATAAAGTCAGAATTGATTGATATAAAGTCAGAATTGAGTGATATAAAGTCAGAATTGCGTGATATAAAGTCAGAATTGCGTGATATAAAGTCAGAATTGAGTGATATAAAGTCAGAATTGAGTGATATAAAGTCAGAATTGTGTGATATAAAGTCAGAATTGAGTGATATAAAGTCAGAATTGCGTGATATATAAAGTCAGAATTGAGTGATATAAAGTCAGAATTGAGTGATATAAAGTCAGAATTGCGTGATATAAAGTCAGAATTGAGTGATATAAAGTCAGAATTGAGTGATATGAAGTCAGAATTGAGTGATGTGAAGTCAGAATTGAGTGATGTGAAGTCAGAATTGAGTGATATAAAGTCAGAATTGAGTGATATAAAGTCAGAATTGCGTGATATAAAGTCAGAATTGCGTGATATAATGTCAGAATTGAGTGATATAAAGTCAGAATTGTGTGATATGTCAGAATTGAGAGATATAAAGTCAGAATTGAGTGATATAAAGTCAGAATTGACTGATATAAAGTCAGAATTGAGTGATATAAGTCAGAATTGAGTGATATAAGTCAGAATTGCATGATATAAGTCAGAATTGCGTGATATAAATGTCAGAATTGAGTGATATAAAGTCAGAATTGTGTGATATGTCAGAATTGAGTGATATAAAGTCAGAATTGAGTGATATAAAGTCAGAATTGCGTGATATAAAGTCAGAATTGCGTGATATAAAGTCAGAATTGAGTGATATAAAGTCAGAATTGAGTGATATAAAGTCAGAATTGAGTGATATAAAGTCAGAATTGCGTGATATAATGTCAGAATTGAGTGATATAAAGTCAGAATTGTGTGATATGTCAGAATTGAGAGATATAAAGTCAGAATTGAGTGATATAAAGTCAGAATTGACTGATATAAGTCAGAATTGTGTGATATAAACTCAGAATTGAGTGATATAAAGTCAGAATTGAGTGATATAAAGTCAGAATTGAGTGGATATAAAGTCAGAATTGAGTGATATAAGTCAGAATTGAGTGATATAAGTCAGAATTGAGTGATATATAAGTCAGAATTGAGTGATATAAAGTCAGAATTGAGTGATATAAAGTCAGAATTTGTGATATGAAGTCAGAATTGTGCATGATATATAAAGTCAGAATTGCGTGATATAAAGTCAGAATTGACTGATATAAAGTCAGAATTGAGTGATATAAAGTCAGAATTTGTGTGATATAAAGTCAGAATTGATTGATATAAAGTCAGAATTGAGTGATATAAAGTCAGAATTGCGTGATATAAAGTCAGAATTGCGTGATATAAAGTCAGAATTGAGTTATATAAAGTCAGAATTGTGTGATATAAAGTCAGAATTGAGAGATATAAAGTCAGAATTGAGTGATATAAAGTCAGAATTGAGTGATATAAAGTCAGAATTGAGTGATATAAAGTCAGAATTGAGTGATATAAAGTCAGAATTGAGTGATATAAAGTCAGAATTGAGTGATATAAGTTAGAATTGCGTGATATAAACTCAGAATTGAGTGATATAAACTCAGAATTGAGTGATATAAACTCAGAATTGAGTGATATAAACTCAGAATTGAGTGATATAAACTCAGAATTGAGTGATAGAAAGTCAGAATTGAGTGATATGAAGTCAGAATTATGTGATATAAAGTCAGAATTGTGTGATATAAAGTCAGAATTGTGTGATATGAAGTCAGAATTGTGTGATATAAAGTCAGAATTGTGAGATATAAAGTCAGAATTGAGTGATATAAAGTCAGAATTATGTGATATAAAGTCAGAATTGAGTGATATAAAGTCAGAATTGAGTGATATAAAGTCAGAATTGTGTGATATATAAAGTCAGAATTGATTGATATAAAGTCAGAATTGCGTGATATATAAAGTCAGAATTGAGTGATATAAAGTCAGAATTGGAGTGATATAAAGTCAGAATTGAGTGATATAAAGTCAGAATTGAGTGATATAAAGTCAGAATTATGTGGATATAAAGTCAGAATTGCGTGATATAAAGTCAGAATTCGAGTGATATAAAGTCAGAATTGAGTGATATAAAGTCAGAATTGAGTGATATAAAGTCAGAATTGAGTGATATAAAGTCAGAATTGCGTGATATAAAGTCAGAATTGAGTGATATAAAGTCAGAATTGAGTGATATAAAGTCAGAATTGAGTGATATAAAGTCAGAATTGAGGTGATATAAAGTCAGAATTGAGTGATATAAAGTCAGAATTGAGTGATATAAAGTCAGAATTGAGAGATATAAAGTCAGAATTGAGTGATATAAAGTCAGAATTGAGTGATATAAAGTCAGAATTGTGTGATATAAACTCAGAATTGAGTGATATAAAGTCAGAATTGAGTGATATAAAGTCAGAATTGAGTGATATAAAGTCAGAATTGCGTGATATAAAGTCAGAATTGTGTGATATGAAGTCAGAATTGTGTGATATAAATAGAAGTCAGAATTGCGTGATATAAAGTCAGAATTGACTGATATAAGTCAGAATTGAGTGATATAAAGTCAGAATTGCGTGATATAAAGTCAGAATTGATTGATATAAAGTCAGAATTGAGTGATATAAAAGTCAGAATTATGATATAAAGTCAGAATTAAGTGATATAAAGTCAGAATTGAGTTATATAAAGTCAGAATTGTGTGATATAAAGTCAGAATTGAGTGATATAAAGTCAGAATTGAGTGATATAAAGTCAGAATTGAGTGATATAAAGTCAGAATTGAGTGATATAAAGTCAGAATTGAGTGATATAAAGTCAGAATTGAGTGATATAAAGTCAGAATTGAGTGATATAAGTCAGAATTGAGTGATATAAAGTCAGAATTGAGTGATATAAAGTCAGAATTGAGTGATATAAAGTCAGAATTGTGGATATAAAGTCAGAATTGAGTGATATAAAGTCAGAATTGAGTGATATAAAAGTCAGAATTGGTGTGATATAAAGTCAGAATTGCGTGATATAAAGTCAGAATTGTGTATATATAAAGTCAGGAATTGTTGATATATGAAGTCAGAATTGAGAGAGTGATATAAAGTCAGAATTGTGAGATATAAAGTCAGAATTGAGTGATATAAAGTCAGAATTGCGTGATATATAAAGTCAGAATTGAGTTATATAAAGTCAGAATTGGAGTGATATAAAGTCAGAAAATGTGTGATATAGAGTCAAAGTCAGAATTGATTGATATATAAAAGTCAGAATTATGATA
>CM031944.1:36109029-36156840 GCA_018749465.1 Paracanthobrama guichenoti | reverse complement strand
TGTCAGAAAACACAGTGCATTGCAGTTTGCTGCGTATGGGGCTGCATAGCTGCAGACGAGTCAGGGTGCCCATGCAGACCCCTGTCCACCACCGAAAGCGGCAACAGTGGGCACGTGAGCATCAGAACTAGACCACAGAGCAATGGAAGAAGGTGGCCTGGTCTGATGAATCACATTTTCTTTTACATCACGTGGATGGACGGGTGCGTGTGTGTCACTTACCTAGGGAACACATGGCACCAGGATGCACTATGGGAAGAAGGCAAACTGGCGGAGGCAGTGTGATGCTTTGGGCAATGTTCTGCTGGGAAACCTTGGGTTCTGCCATCCATGTGGATGTTACTTTGACACGTACCACCGACCTAAGCATTGTTGCAGACCATGTACACGCTTTCATGGAAACGGTGTTCCCTGGTGGCTGTGCCCTCTTTCAGCAGGATAATACGCCTTGCCACAAAGCAAAAATGGTTCAGGAATAGTTTGAGGAGCATAACAACGAGTTTAAAGTGTTGACTTGGCCTCCAAATTCCCCAAATCTCAACACAGTCGAGCATATGTGGGATGTGCTGAATCTATGGAATGTGCTGAACAAACAAGTCTGATCCATGGAGACCCCACCTCGCAACTTACAGGATTTAAAAGATCTGCTGCTATCATCTTGGTGCCAGATACCACAGTGCACCTTCAGGGGTCTAGTGGAATCCATGCCCCAACAGGTCAGGGCTGTTTTGGCAGCAAAAGTGGGACCAACACAATATTAGGAAGGTGGTCATAATGCTATGCCTGATTGGTGTGTGTGTGTGTGTGTGTATATATATATTACACACACACATCTACCAGCAGGGGCCAACTTTGGTAGCCAGTCAGAGCTTTAAAGCTTGAATGGAAACAGCAGAAGAAGCTGAAATTGAAAACATGGCTGTGTCCAAAATTGCATTCTGCCCTACATGTAACAAAAGTATGTCCAAATTCACACTCCTCATAAAAGAGCAGGCAAAAAGTACCTTCTACTTCCGGCGAGATTCTAAAGTGTGCATATGATGGACACTTTACTATCCCATGAGGCCACTGGAGAGGATTTGTGAATGGCAGTAAAGCACTGACGCTGGTAGGTCACATTATAATGACAACATGGCAAATGTAGTACTTCCAGATCACATTCATAGTACATAGAAAGTTTTTCACTTTATACTACATTCAAAAGTATTGGATTTATCCATTAAACAACACCTAGTGGAACAGAAGATGTACTGTGTTTCTGAAACCTGTGCAGCTACCTGGTAAAGAGCTGATGAAGGAGCACACTTGCTCCACACTCCACTGTGATGGACTCGAGTCAAGAACACAGTCAGAGTTGCTGCAGCTCTTCAGTCTGCTCTGTTCTCTTTCCCTGTCTTGCTCCTTCTCTCTTCCGGCCTGTAAACGCAGCCTTGTCGTCATCGGGCCTGGTGGCTCCTCCTCTCTCTCAATCCACATTGAATTGGACACCTTCTGTTTGTCGTTGGAACGATGGGAATCTTGCAGCTGCTGAGAAAATCATGAAGTATTGTTGTAGTAGGTCAGTCCCACTTATTAAAATGGTTTAGCACTGGGTTGAATAGTTCGGTTAAAATGTTATTTGTTAGTTTTCACTGACCTGCCTGAAGTAGTGTTCCCTAGACCCACCATTTACTCGACTAGGTGGTCTCCCCCGCCTACCCATTGGTCTGTGGGGCCAGTGGCCAATTTTTTCTGGCCTCAACAGGTTTAGGCGTTTTTTACAGCTTACATTGTATCTGTAAGATGAACAAGGCTGCTTGTAGTCCAGTATACAATTTTATGAACACATGAACTTATTGAATTTCTCTTTATAAAAGGCAAATATCCTAAATGTGTTCATCATAGTTTATATGCATGCATTCTTACAAAAAAAAATGCAACCATTTCAAGTGAGCATGTATACACTGCCGTTCAAAGAAATTAATACTTTTATTCAGCAAGGATGTATTAAATTGATCAAAAGTAACAGTAAAGACTTTTACATTTACAAAAAAAAAAAAAAAAATCTATTTCAAATCAATTACCTTTCTATTTATCAAAGAATTCCGAAAAGAAATGTATCACAGTTTTGACAAAAATATAGAGCAGCACAACGGTTTTCGATGTTAATATAAGAATAAATGTTTCTTGAGCATCAAATCAGCACATTAGAATGATTTCTGAAGGATCATGTGACGCGTGACACTAAAGACTGGAGTAACGATGACGAAAATTCAGCTTTACAATAGCAGGAATAAATAATATTTTAAAATATACTGAAATCATATTGCACTATATTACTGTTTTTTTAATCAAATAAATTAAACTCAGATTTTGAATGGTAGTGTATATTCTTTATATGCATTTACATAAATTATATACATTTAATTTATATCTGTTTCCATAAAATGTGCATAAAAATATGAGAATAGAAACCTGGCCAATGATATTCTGGTTTCATGTCCCTCTTCACTGTAAATCTAAGCCGAGGTTCCTCAAATCTGTCCCACTGCCCTTTTGATCAAACCCTGATCACACACAACTACCTGTAATCTTCTAGTATAGCGTTGTCCTGCAGAGTTTAGCTCTAACTTGTCTCAACACAGGTTTTTAGTATGGTTCAGGTGTGTTTAATTGGGATTGGAGCTGACAGTGGCCCGCTAGGAACTCTGAAGACTTTGATTAGCTTGTTCAAGGCTGCATCCGACAACTGAAAAATGCTCCCTTCAGAGGACACATTCCAAGGTAGGAAGGCATCAAGGCACATCTAAATCTGAAGTTAGTGTCACTACCTGTTTTCTGAGATATTTTCGTCTGATTGATTTTTGTATGTGTATATTTTAGTGCTGGGAATCGATAATAAATATTAACTAATTTATTAAGTTTTTAAATAAATCATTAAATGCCACTTTCTTGAGAGTTTTGTGCAAAGAAATTGAGTCTTACATGATATGTGAAAATCTGCAAGGTTAAGAGCATATACTTTGCATTGTTGTAGTATCAACAGGTACTAAGACATTTAGCATTTACATTACTGTTCATCAGTCATCACTTGATTACACATTGTTTTACCTTGTTATGACATAGTGACCCATACAATGTGCCAAACATAATGTACCACATGAAGAGACCGCATATGACAATAACAACAGCTGAGAGGATTTGGGTCTGTGGTGACCAGGTCCACCTCAAACAAACTTCCTTCTCCCATTCTCTCTCTCTTTACTACTACAACACACACACACACACACACACACACACAGAGCCTACTCTGCGTCATTACACGTCAAGGTATGCACAAGTCACAAAAATAAAATCAATCTATCCTTGTGGAAAGGTTGCTTGGTAGCTAAAAGTAGGTCTAGCAAGTCTTATATTTCTGTAATTCACACAGATCAAACACAAAAATGCTGACTGAATAGATTGCTAGTTTATTTTGAGTAGCCAGCTAGCAGTTCTCTTGGCAGTTTGCTGATAATACGGTGTCTGAAGTAAAATGCTCAAATCATCTCCCGAGAAAACCTAGTCTTGGTTATTTAATTTTGAATTAGTCTTATTTTCCTTACCTCGTCATTCAAGGCCAGGACACCTTTTGTACATTTCTGGAACTTTTGCACGCTTCCACCTAGATGCGCATGCGCGAGCGGTGCGCGATCGTGGTCGATTAACCCAGTAAACACAGAACGTTCCCCTAACGTTCCCATATGGTTCCCGTTTGATTATTTTTGTGGGGATCCAAATAAGAACGTTCTCTATTAGTTGTTTTTGTAACCTAAAGAGAACGTTCTCAAAACGTTTCCTGCAGGTTATTTTGGGGTGTTATTTTATAATCTAAAGAGAACCTTCCCAGAACTTTCCCTGCAGGTATTTGTATATTTGTATACTGCGCGCCCCTGATCTGCACGTGCTTCTCCAGCACGCGCTTTCTTCTGTCTTCCACAGAAAGACGCGCACTCGCGTAATTTAAAAATTAACGGTTATTTCGTTTTTACCGACTGACTAACATTAGTCTATCGATCTTTATTGAATAATAAGTTATAATTACTAAATATACGAGTGTAAATACTGTGATTTCAGAGAGATTTGACTCGTAATTGAAGACAACATGATGTTAACCGAGAAGTTTTTTTTTACTGACCAAAAGAGAGAAGGCTAACGTTACTTCAGTGGTAAGAAATGAATGCAAAGTTATCCCAGTTAAAGTAATCTATATTATTTTTTTAATGTCTGTGAATAAAATTAATATTTTAAAACCCCATGTTGTGTTGAAGTCATTGTTATTTGGCACTTAAACGTAAAACCTTGTTGTGGTTCAGTGTCAGTGATACAAGTTACGAAATCTTACATATTAATGCATAGATAAATTCAATCTTATTTAATCCTCCATATGAAGGTTTATGTGCTTGGATTATTTCTATTGATTAAGAAAATTCAAGTGGGACACGGGAATTGCTGGACGATTACTGACGTACAGCAGGGTAAATGATATCAGAGTAAAGAGGTTACGGGAACGTTATGAGAAGGTTAGGGGAACGTTCTCCAAACCAACAGGGAACGTTCTATTTATGTAAAGAAAACTTTCCTGGCTAACCAACAGAGAACGTTAGGGTGTCTGTTATGGGAACGTTCTGGGAACCAGAAACTAACGTTCCCAGAA
Organism: Paracanthobrama guichenoti; assembly: GCA_018749465.1. Classification (NCBI taxonomy): domain Eukaryota; kingdom Metazoa; phylum Chordata; class Actinopteri; order Cypriniformes; family Gobionidae; genus Paracanthobrama; species Paracanthobrama guichenoti. The sequence goes on along the minus strand of CM031944.1, from coordinate 36,152,165 downwards.
CGTTCTGGGAACCAAAAATTGTTAACTGGGAAGCAGCTGAACAAGAATACGACCATGTTCCAATTGTTCTCATCTCATATTAGATCCACCAAGACAAATAGACAAATATCAAAATAGACATCTTTCATTTATTGTCAGAAATATGTTATAATTTCCAGTAGGCAACTGACTGCAAACAGGCACATCAGGATACAAGCGAGCAGGCTTATGTGGCTTATCCCAATTACCACTGCGTGTAACGTACATGAATGTGGCCGACCATTCTGTGACAGTTGAGCTGAACAATAAAGATCAGTGGTCAGTTTGTGTGTAACTGTACATTTTTAACCAACCTTTTCCACTTCTTATGTCATTTCTATTGAGAAATTACTATTGTAGTAATTAAATATTCGCTTCGCTTAGTTTTCACCAAAGCTCTCTCGATTTTGCTGTAGATTATTAAACCATTACGCTGCCCTCAAAGTTTCGTGAGGTAACTTTGTGCGCAAACGCTGCCTGCAAAGTCATTGCCTGATAGGGCAGTGAGGCAACAAGTCAGCTGGCTAAGTTTTTGGACGCAGCCCAAGTGCAAGGCAATGACCCTCCAGGACCGGATTTGAGGAACCCTGATCTAAGCAATATTTATGTCCATTTTATCATCCAGGAGGTAAAAATGTCATATTTTTCCATTTAGGAATGTAACAACAATCATTCATGTTTGTGGAATTTATGAGCCTATTATTCAAATTTAGAGGGTTCGTTTAGAACAATCCTCCAACCTAATAGACTGTAAAGTGAAGACGTTTTTCATTTAATCCCGTTCCCATATATGGGGCACTAAATTCTTTTCATTCCAATAAAAAGATCTATTGATTTTGAGCGAGAAAATAAAAGTTCTCCATATGTAATCCTGCAGTGTATTTTTTATCAGTGTTTAAAGTCGTCAATAGTTCCTTCCTCACGTAATCATCAATCGTATGAGCAATAATAATCCCCAAAATAATAATTCCTCTGACACTACATACTTCAAAATGAAAGAGACACAACAAGTGGCTATCCATAAGGCTCTTTACCTTCTGACACATGTCATGGAGCAGAAGCGTTTGGATCTGAGGAAGGTACGTGCGAAGCCTCTCTTCCCACAGAACTCGCATTCGAGAACGTCAGGCAGGTTTTCAACTGTCTGTTCTGAAAGCAGAAGAGATGCTGCCAGAAACACTCATACTGACTCAATGACTGTATAAATAAGAAATATGCTAATGAGCCCACCATCCTCAGCGGGTGGGTTATCAATGTCAGAATCAGTGGAGTTTTCCAGATGGTCGGCATCCATAAGGCAGTCATCCCGAGTTGATTCTCCATCCTCTCTATCTTCTGGCAGTGTGGCCTGCAGATTCATCTCTAAGGAAGCACGTCTCACCTGATGAAAAAGACTAGCATATCAGTACTGGACATACCAAATATTTTTTTGAGATGCTTTTTGTGGTTTAGACTTCCGAAAGTGTGGAGCACTTTGCAAAGGTTCCCAAAGGGGAGTTTAATAACTGGTTGATCTGTACTTTTGGCCGCAGACCCTCACCAGCCATCTTACTCTCTGCTCTCAGGGAGCGAGAGATCTTTGAGCTTCATGGCTCAATTAGAGAATCATTAGAGAACCATGGGCATCATTAGGGCCTCATGGCAGCTGAGAATTGCTACTTTGTCAACCAGTGGACATACCGGGAACGGCTCCAGGCCCTCTCGGATGACGAAGCCCTCAATGAGGTGTGTGAGGATGTGAGGTCTAACGATGGCCTGTGAGGGCTGACCTTCAGGGTTCCCTGGAAGGCTGGCTGGGGGAAGCCTGCTGGTGCTTCTTACCACAGAGGAGAGGAGGGGAGGGGGGGGACTGTTGACATATGCGGGGTCCTCCGGTGACCGGATAACAGATCTGCTCGTTGGAATGCACGGTTGGTCCGGATCAGCTATGGATAAATGAGAGGTCAGGTTAGAGTTCTACACAAGGGTGGGAAGACCACATTGCCAATCTATGATATAGGTTCAAAGTACCTGTACAGTTTTCTGGTTGAGCTGTTACATCATCAGAGCTTCTCTGTGACTCGCCCGGGGAGGACAGTGGTGACGGGGTGGGTGCTCTGATATACTGAGGACACACGTGTTCTACATCCTTCAACAAATTCATGCTTCCACTCTCCTTCAACAATGGCGTCGTCTGCCAAATTTCATAATAAGCATAAGGATTAAAATTATATAGATGTAAAGTTACAGAGTAAAATGTACTAAAATGAATGAATATGACATGACAAAATATTGACTAAATTCAAAGGATATTTTCAACAAAAGTCAAAAACTATAACTAAAAATCTGACTAACTAAAATTAGTATGACATGAGGAAATATTTAAAATATATAAAATTTAAAGGACATTTTTATTAAAAGACAAAAAACCCAACTACAAACTGTAAAAAACTGGTTCTGAAGCATAAGAAGTTGCTCTTTTCCATTCAACAATACACAACCGTTCAAAAGTTTGGAGTTGGTAAGATTTTTTAATGTTTTTGAAAGAAATCTCTTCTGCTCACCAAGTTTAAAAGAAAAGCATTTATTTGAAATATAAATCTTTTGCAACATTATAAATATATTTACTGTCATATTTGATCAATTTAATGCATTCTTACAGAATAAAAATATGAATTTCTTTAAAAGCAAAATCTTACTGACCCCAAACTTTTGAATGGTAGTGTAGCAAACCCTAGAAAACCCCCAAAAGCACCATAAACATCCTAAGTGTAGTCCATACATGTCATAGGGTATATTCTCTGAACCATGGTATATGTCTTTGAACTTGGTATATGTCTTCAGTAACCATACAATAGCTTTTTTTGAGGAAAAGACTTGTCGTTGGTAAATTTGATTTCATTAATTCATGCTTGCCCAAATTCAAGTCACCGGTCACATTAAACTTTTGTTTTATGGAAAAAAAAAAATTCCTTAGATAAATCTGTTCCACAGTAAAAAAAGAAAATAATATTTCAAATGAAATGATTGTGAATAAATTATGACAGAATTTTCTTTTTTTTGGGCAAGTTATTCTATATGCTGTTTTTCCAGTTTAGCCACATTATAAATCAAACAAGACTAACCGAGGGAACTTCTGTTTGTGTAGCAGGTTGCATCTTTAAGTCCACTGCCACTGTCTGTGGTGGCGGTAAATGCTGAAAAGGCAACTGAACAACTGCTTCATCGATTGGGTGCTCCTTTTCAGACACCAGCATGTGGTCAGACTGGACAGCTACGGTCTGAACTGAGTGTAGAGAGTGTCTCTGCGGCTGGACCAGCCTAGGCAGACCCATGGTGAGAGGAGGGGGGCAGGCCAGAGGTGAATGCTGGGAGACCGGCTCTTGCACTGGGCCCAGATGAAGGGGTGGAGGGTCAGGGAGCGCTGCAGGAGGAACTGTGGACATAGACATAACTGCCGACTGATTGGCTGGCTGATTTGCAGAGGAGGGCACTGAGAGGAACTCTGTGTGCTGTGATTGGACGGTGGCTGTAGTAGGAGTGGTACGGGTCTGCAGGGCAAGAGGTGGAGGAGAGTTGTCTTGCGGGGTGCCACGCAGTGCAATGGGCTGGACCTGTCTGTGAGCGGTGGAGCTCTGCTGGATGATGAGCTGATGTGGCGTCACCCTCTGCCCAGAAGGGCAGTGCAGCTGGTGTCTGACCAGCGTATGAGATTGGACTGGTGTGAACATTGCTGTGGTAAAGACAGTCATTAGGAGTAAACAAAAAAGTATTTAGTATGAACAGTTCTAAGGTGTTTGAAAAGAAAAATAGGTGTTATAGCAGTGGATCGCAACCTTTTTGACCATTTTTCATCTACAGAAACTACAAGTAATGGGAATGTTAAACTAATTAAATTAAATAACTATAAATAATCATAATTAAAATCCCATAATTCAAGAAGTTTCAATAACTGAATGCGCTTTAGGGTTCACACTCTTTATGACCAAAGAATGTATGACTTTTCCAGCTGTCCATGGTTTTAAATTCTATTTTATTCACAAATAGCAATTTCTCATTATTTCCATCCAGTAAACTATCTTGGCATAACTAGAAATACTATTTATTAATAAGTTTTTATAAATTGCAGGTCTAGAAATATCTAGCTTTTTCTAGACTGTGGGACTGCTGTTTCATAAATAATAATGGATTTAAAAAATAATAATATTTTAAAGCTTGTTTCATCCATATTGTGCCCCCCTTGGAAGTGTGTCGAGGCCCCCTAGGTTGAGAACCACTTTGCTATGGCATAAACAAGCTTGAAATTATTTTAGATCTTTTGCCATTAAAATTCTTCTTTTTTTCAGAAGCAAATATTTGCAATATTTACATTATTCTGCATTTAAAAAATATATATATATATGAAAATAATGGAGATGGAAATGTGATCTTGTGACTTACAAGGAGGAATGTGTGGTTGGACTGATGGTGGCTGAGTGACATCGGTCAACGGAGACTCACTTCTAGAAGTTTCTACCAGGTTCTGGGACAGCTGTGTGGACTTCAGTGGGCAAATGGACATCTTGGGTGGGGGTGACAACAGCGTCTGGCCTTGAAAAGAAGGCTTGAGCTGGATGTTTTGGGGAGTAGCAAGAGCTCCAGGAAGATGCGTGCGGAGAGCCAAGCTTTGAACCTTGCAGAAGACAACACATATTGAATGAATATGGTGCATCTTTGATAATTTTATTGCAACATAGTGGGTTATTCTTTGTGTCCATAACTTGGTAATGATATAATAAACAGGATACAGGATAACACATTTATTTTAAAGCTTTAACTTCATTTAAATTATTAATTTTAAAAAATCTGGAAATTTGCATGCCCACATTCATCATTATTACATGACATTTGCAATATATATAATTAATTCGTTCAAATGGCAACAACCATCTATTTGAAAGAACTTTGAAAGAATCTTCTTCATTATACAGCCATGATTTAAAGAAAACTGTCTTACCTGTGATGATGCTGAATGAGAGGACATTGAACTCACAACAGTCAGATCAGGTTGAACGCCAGCTACAGTGGCAGCAGGAGTAAGAATCAGCTACAGATTTAGAGACAATGACACAGAAATGGGAAGAAAGAAGAAGAAACAGAATCAAGTCAAGTCAGTGGAAGCTTGAGAACACCAATGAACTCGAAGAACACAATGCTTTTAGTAAATACTTTCTTACCATCTGAGTGCGCAGATACATTTGGGCCTGGCTACCTGTGGGAGAGCTGTTTCCTAGAAGCATGGCCTGCTGGGATATGGCTCCCCCTGTGCTATTGGAGCTAGTGACCTGGATGCGACCTATTGGCTGAGTTACAAGAGAGGTTGGCATGGTGATCTAGAGGGAGAGAGTTGTGTTCCTGTATAATTCATCTTTGATCTGTTCATTTATGAATGTTTGCATAAAAACTGTGTTTTCTGATCTTATCATCTTTTTAAAAAGAACAGATTTGTGTTATATTTTCCCGAAATCTAATTACGGTACACTTTAATTAGGGCACTTTTTCTGGCATAATGTCTAAATGAGAGCACATGGTTCATCTATATAAAATAAAAGTGGCTTTAGAAGCTAAACAACGAAAGCACTTACTGATGTTTGAGACACACTAGCAAGCTGAGTTACATTCCCATTGGATGATGTAGGGGAGGAGTTGGGCTGTCTGCCATTAGTCTGTGCAGCCTGATAAGAAGTAGCAGAAACAAATTCTTAATCTTCTAAATATTATATTATGTTATGTTATATTATTTTATTTAATATATTATATATCATACCTGCTCTGTAGTGGTCAGGATTTGTGTAGCCGTGAGGTTTTGTTGATGCTGCTGTTGTAGTGCAGCTGTCTGTAGTAGGATATGTTGTTGTTGGGCAGCATACATCTGTTGCAGGTACTGAGCTGTCATGCTCTGTGGTCTGTGTAACGTCTGCTGGATTACCTAGCAAACCACCACATCATAAGCTTCACACAGCACTGGAGGGAATCATCTATTGCTTGTTTTTGACTCACAACCACAACAAAGAGGTAGCAGCTGAAGATTAGGTCAGTCTCAAAGCAATGTTAAGAATTTGACATTTAAAGGCCGTTGCTATTCTTTAGCATTTTGTAATATCATTTGTTCAATGTTACTGGTTGATACCGGTGGGGACTTACCTGGACTGCTTGCCTGTCTGAAGAGACGTTTCCCAGAGGAATGGAGTTGGGCTGGGTGCCTGTGGGAGTGTTGGATCTGGGTGTAGAGCTCACTGGTGCGGCACTGCTGGAGGCTACTGTTACACAGCCGCCCCCCTCCATCTCCTCCTGACTCTGTTTATCTGTGTCACCCATCAGAGTGGTTTGTTAGCCAACTGAAAAATGATAAAAACATACAATCAGCCACTTAAATTTTTTTTGTGGGGAAAAAAAATAAAAATCTAGAAATCTATTCTGTAATCCACTTCTGTTCTTTAACTGCATGGTTTGCTGGCTGATTTAATTGATTGAGGTTGAAAAAAAAAAAAAGTAATTACAGTATATTACATTAGCAAATGTGAGAAAAATTAAACAATTTATCCTGTCACATTTTTCAGTATATTACTAAAGGTAAATACAGTGCATCCGGAAAGTATTCACAGTGCTTCCCTTCTTCCACATTTTGTTATGTTATAGCCCTATTCCAAAATTGATTTTTTTTTAAATTCTGCAAACAATACCCCATAATGACAACGTGAAATAAGTTTGTTTGAAATCTTTGCAAACTTATGCAAAAAAAAAAAAAAAATTATTATTAATAAAAAAAAAAAAAAATCACATGTATTCTAACTATTCACAGCCTTTGCTCGATAGTTTGTTGAAGCACCTTTGGCACCAATTACGGTCTTAAGTATTTTTGAGTATGGCCAGCTCTAGGAAAAGTCATGGTGGTTCCAAACTTCTTCCATTTACAGATGATGGAGGCCACTGTGCTCATTGGGACCTTCAATGCTGCAGAAATGTTTCCCTTCCCCAGATCTGTGCCTCGATACAATCCTGTCTCGGAGGTCTACAGACAATTCCTTGGACTTCATGGCTTGGTTTGTGCTCTGACATGCACTGTTAACTGTGGGACCTTATATAGACAGGTTTGTGCCTTTCCAAATCATGTCCAATCAACTGAGTTTACCACAGGTGGACTCAAGTTCACAGTCAAGTTGTAGAAACATCTCAAGAATTATAGGTGGAAACAGGATGCACCTCAGCTCAATTTTGAGTGTCATGGCAAAGGCTGTGAATACTTATGTACATGTGATTTTTTTTTTATTTTTTATTAATTTGCAAAGATTTCAAACAAACTTCTTTCACTTTGTCATTATGGGGTATTGTTTGTAGAATTGAGGAAAACAATAATTAAATTAATAAATTTTGGAATAAGGCTGTAACATAACAAAATGTGCAAAAAGTAAAGCGCTGTGAATACTTTCCGGATGGCTATACTTCACATTTATTGCACATTAAGACATCTTTAAATTCACAAGTTTACCAAATTTATAAAATGTCATCAAAAATTAGCTATAAAGTAAACAATGAATTAAAATGTATAGATAAAATGTACAATTTAGCTGTAATAGTAATTCATACAACTTCATACATTAATTTGTATTTTATAGTGATATTGGAAACTTTATATTTTATTTATTATGATACATTCACATTTTATCAGTTTAATTGATAAAATTATTATTGTGAAAAGTAGCACACATGATTTAGCCTACAAGTTTAGCTTACATCTGCATTCAACAAAATGTGAGTTTAATGAATGAATTTTTATCAAAAAATAAACTGAATAAAATACTATTTTATTAAACAAAATAGGAATGTATATTTTGTTTAAAATCTGACGTTTACAAATGTCAACATGTCGATTGGTCGATTTCTACGCGCAAATAGCTTCTTTCCTGGACCTGCATTTTTAAAAAGAGTTAAAAATCTAGAGTTTTTCAAATGTAAACTTTTTCATTTCTTTTCTCTGTCAGATTAGAGCATCTGTACAGTACAGTCTCTGTCAGACTGTTACAATATTTTGCTGGAAAATTAGTATTAGCTATATTAAATGAAAATATTTTGTGCACGCGCTCTCTCACATTTAGCTGTAAACGTCATTCGATCGTTTCAATTTAGCTTTGTCTAGTGTTTATTATTAACCGTTTATTTAACCATGTAAGACTATTTTGTATCCAGACAAACTACAGAATATGTCAGACTATGTCATGAATTTTTCATTTCACAGAAAAAAAAAAAAAGGTTTCATCCCTAAAGGTCTGTCAATAAAGTGTTTAAATCTCCTGGACTCACATAATCAGTAGCTAATACTAAAAACAAATATTTACAACGAGCTACAAGCATTTTACACTACAGATTAACGGCCAGTTTTAAATAGCCTGACTAAAATATAAATAGCTTTACCAAACCACAGACCTAAGAGTGTCGTGAAATTCTTATTTCACTAGTCCATTGTAAATTGAATGACACAACCCGTTTAAATGCAAAGGTAGGCTATAAAGTTTTTGATCATATTTTGATAACGTTATAGGATAGGCTAGACAAAAATGTAATATAAGATGCGTGTAACATGAGTGCAATAATTTAACGAGAAGAAGCGTCGGAATAATTTTGCAGTAAAATTAAAGAACATGTATTTTTTGCTAGTTTTATTCTTGCGTCACATCTTCCATAAGGAGACGTGCAAAGAATTTGACTCAACTCGAGTCCGCTATATGCGTTATTAAATCTAGGCAAAAACAATGTTACAGTAAACGGCATTTTAACTTTAAGGAATCACCTGTTTATCACAATCATCAGAAATACTTGTAAAACAGACTGGTGTCGTGTCGCTTACGTCAAAAAATTACGAAATGCGCTGTAGAATATTTCGACAGGCCGAGTGTTTTAGGCTACATCAAGTCAACCCAGTGACATGGAGAAACGCCCACCTTCGCAGTCGAGCCCACCATCACATTCTTCTCGTGGGACACTGAGGTTTGTTTTAACAAACGATGTGACTGGAATTATTTTCAGAAAATGTTTTTATTAAGACTTTACGTCTCCATCTTTGGGGAATCATGCGATCATGACGCGTTCTCCCATGAAATATTGAAAGCGCATGAGTCGATGAGTGTTACCTGCCAGAGATGGATATGAGACGTGAGCGCGCGCTGCGGTGCTCTGTCACGGCCTCAGTCATGGTCTAATGCGACAGCGCGCTCAGAGATGGAGATAAAAACAAAACGCTTCAGAGGCTGGGAAATGTCTGAGCCAGCAGCACCACTTGCTGTGTAGGAGGACTTCGTGCAGCGCTATCACCATGACTTTCTCATCACTGTTTTATACGGCTTAATAATGATATAGCTATACTTTATTATTAACATTTTGGTATGGCAAGCCGTAGTGATTTTTATTCAGTCAGCATATGAAATCTGGATATCAACAATAAAACGTTCTGCTAATTTTTGTACACTTATAGATATCAACAATATTATAGTTTTTAGTTTAGCCTAAATTTTATTCGTGATATCAAGAATTCGTATTTCTGCGAGTGATGACGTCATTGCTGATATCAATCATTCACATTTTACTGGTGGAAATGTAATTCCTGATATCAAAAAGCCACTGTTGCTAGTAAAAATACAATTCCTGATATCAAGAATTAGCATTTTAACTATTGAAAATTGAATTGTTGACATCACAAATTCATATCCTGCGAATGATTAAAAATCAAAGAGGCTTGCCATACTTTGGTAACACTTTATAATAAGGTCTCATTTGTTATCGTTATATAACGCATTAACTAACATGGAAAAAAACAATGAGCAATGTATTTTACAGCATTTATTACATATGTTAATAACAATCTTCATTAACTAATGTTAACAGATACAACTTTTGATCTTAAATATGTACTGTTGAACTTATTAACTAACATTAATAAATGCTGTAGGCTACAAGTATTGTTCATGGTTAGTTGATTTTAACTAATGTAGTTAACACATTTTTTTTTAATGCAATAGATTTAAAGTTTACTACTTTTGCATAGGCCTAGTGAAAAAGTCTGACTTCTCAATGCAGTGTTTTAACCTGTCTGTCTGGCCTAACTGTTATTTTGAGAGTCATGCATTGCAATTATTTTGATTAATTAGTTATTTAATGTAGCCTAAAGTAGCTAATTAATGAATGCTCTTGATGTGAATTCTACAAAGTTTGCCTTTGTATTTCTATACGTTGTGTTAGTCATGTTTACTTTCATTTCACCATTACAGCCTGTTATAAATGAGCTACTGCTGTCTAGCTTGAAATGCGTATTTTACACCTTTTAAATAAGAGATTTAAGGGAAAGAAAGCATGCACCAGGTAAGAAATGTATGGTTTCCATACCCAAATAACTCAAATTGATTGCACCATTTATATGTTTAATGGTGAGTTCTTGCATGTTTTAAACTTTGTTTACTTAATGGAACTGCATGGTAATTTTCATTAGGAGGTGCATCCATTTCATTTGCACGTCAGTCCCATTTGCATAATATATACATACATATATAGCCTTTTTTAAACCCTCAGCTTATAATCTTTCATCTGATAATATTGTCAAAATGACATGTTTCAGTTAGTAGACTATTTACAGCACACAAACTCGTGTATCAAGAGGCAATCTTACATTTCACTGCCGGTTGTATATTCTGTATATAACTGTGTATGTGACAAATAAAACTCTTGAATCTTGAAATCTCCGGGAGGCGACATCGGCATTGACGTACCAGGGTGTGAAGCCTGGTGGCAGTGTAATGGCAGTGGTTTTGCCACTAGAAGGCGTATTACACTATGGATTGTAACGGCCTATCACAAAACGATCCTTGTAGCACACACAAAGAATCGATTGCCGACTGAATTACTCTTATGAGCTGGTTCTTGAATCAAAACATACAGCGCGACCGTCGGTGTAGTAGCTATGAATCCTGAACAAAATGACAGTTTGCTGAATTGGGAACCGCATACTAGCATATTCTATTTCTGTCATAAAAATATGGTAAAAGTAGTAGGCCTACGAGTATACGGTTCTGAATTCAGCATTTATCATCAGGTTCTATTAGGAAATCAGTCGGAAGAGTTGGTGAATTATTCGGACCTAACTTAACTGTACGTTATAATACTTCACATCCTACTTAAAATGAAGCAAGAATTGTTCAATCAATTTTTATTGAAATCTGAAATAAAATGTGCATTTCTTATATGCCTAGTAGTAGAGAAATCGTTCAAATCAATCGGAACTAGACATAATAATCTATAAATTCTCCATGAATCCTCATCCCTACTCGTTTCTAGACATACAAACGGATGCTGCGAGCTACTTCCTTGGCTGCTCTTCTCCACCCTCTCTGAATTTTGTGTGGTATAATCGGAATGCTACCAGACGCTCCCATCCAACAGATCCTATTTGAACATATTAACGCAATACTCAAACATTAATTATATTTCAGATGTTGAATATTTGGACCTTCAAAACGATCTAAACAAACAATATTTCTGATACTAACAGTCGCTAATAATGTGTAATGTGTTTGTTGGAAATCCCCCTCATCCCCCCTCCACATTCCGCTGTTTGGATCATTCCGTCTCGAGGCCTGCGCGAGAGAAGGGAGTTTTTTTCCCATCAGACATTGAAGTTCTAGTAGTCAAACAAATTTTTGTCAGAACTTTACTAGTAATATTTTAGACAGGCCGATTATACCACTGGGGTCAACACTATTTTGGTCCAAGTAATAAATCCAGTTTTCTAACTCAGATTATTTTTTGTTGTTGTTGTTTTTTTTTTCCTCGTCAGACGACAGCGGGCTAGCCTCGTTAGCTAAGTTAGCTCGCTAGCCGGAGTACGGAGAGTTCATAATGCCTACGCTGCGGGACAGCACAATGTCCCACCCTGGAGAAAACCCGCACCAGGTCCGGGTAAAAGCCTACTACAGAGGGTAAGAGGGACTCTGTGCTGTCTTTTTAGATGTTTCGATAGACTCTTACCTTGTCTAGAAATCTTTATAGTGCAGTTTCGTGATATACACAAAAAATGATTGGCCAGCTAGCTGGCAGTATTAGCTAAGCCCAAAACAAAACTCTTGATGAAGTTGTCAAGTGAAACCAACTCCAATAAAACAGCTGTTTAGTAATTTCTTTATCTACAGCTGTTTTTTCTCATTTTAGTTCACATAATAGTACACAAAAATAAAGTGATTATATGTTTGTCAGTTATTATAATAATGGCTTATGAAGTGTTTTCATCTGAGAGCTGCGCCTGTCATGGAGCTGGATATGTCTGCCTGTCTATTACAATATTCGCTATCTCTCACATTCAGATGGTTCTCTGTGACGATGGGATATACGTGTCATGAACATAAGATGTAAATTATCATGTCATTTGTTTTATATTTGCTTTAAGCTAATTTATAAATGAGAACATCAGTGAATTATGCCAAAATGGCAAGTTAAAATCTGTAAATGTTTGTTATTCCTCATACTGTTTAGGGAATAAATTCTTGAGTTTCTATTGAAATAATTTACTTTTATGTAAATAAATAAGCACATTGGTGTCTAAATGATTTCAGTCAGAGCTGGGTTGGTTCCATTCATAATGACGCTTGCTGTTGTAATGCACTTGAAAAACTTGTACAGCAAGTATCTTTTGCCAAACCTGTTGGAGACTGATTCCTATTCACACTCCCCAAGAGAGCTATTGTGTGTGTGCAGCTGTCAAGATAATTCAATCAGTTTCTGTTCCAGCTGAATTTGTTGATAATAGTTATTATCATCGTTGTAGGGAACTGACATGTCCGCCATCATTAGTCTCTGTGAACTGGCCTCAGTGATGTGAAAATCCTCAAAGAATTCTTTTTTTTAAGAAAAGCTCTATGGAGGGAGCATGAATTGATGGCATATACTGTATAAAAATAGTAGTTGAATTACTGGGTGTTTTGAAACCCACCATCTGTCCCTGTAAGTGTGTTCCCTCTGGTTTCTGTTCTTTTCCAGCAGGTCATTTTAGCTATTCTTTGAACCAGTTTCAACCCCCTTATTCTATATAAACTTCTATTGTGGCCATGATAGACCCAATCAGAGGTTGTTTCTTTTGGTGTGTGGAGGCCTTAATGGCAGGTTTCTGCCTGAATGCAGCACAGTCTTGAATAGAGTGAAGGACATGTTACTCTCTGCACCTTTTATGTTCAGTTTGAAACCCCCTGAAACCTGGCAAAGATGAAATTCATAGTCTTTATCCTCCTCTTTTTTTGCCCTCTCTTCTATCTTGAATCCACTTATCACTCTCTTTCTGGCACTCATCCATGTTTTGTTTTTTCTGTGATGTATTGTATGACTTTAATAAACAAGTCTTTAAAGGATTTGACCTATATTGCAACTAATCATTTATTTATTTATTTTTTGATGGCAGTTGAATACAGTAGATGTTACTTTGTGCAATTGGTCATCATATAAGACTTAGCTCATGGTCAGTGCTCTGCCTGCTTGTCTTGGTTATCTGACTTAAAAGAGTGCTTTACTCAATTTATTATTTGATCGTCCTCAGGTCGTTCCTGTATGCCTTTCTTCTGCAGTATGGTTGCACAATGATGGTTAAACTGATAACTATTTTGTTAAAAAATTATAATAGCGATTATTAATGACAATTGTTCTAATTTGGTAAATGTATTGTTACTAGGGATGTGCAACAGCGACCTGGTACTCGATTACTCGATCGTGACAGCGTCGATCGATCATGTAAACGATGACCGAAGTGTTTTTTTTTTCCCCTCCATCTCCTGATTGGTTATAGCAGCACTTTGGGTGGCGCCCTGAGCTTTGATCGTTTAGCTTGCCACAGCATGCATCAAAAGACGTGAGAAGAGAGAGAATGTCCTCAAAGTCACGTAGCGATGTCTGGCTTCACTTTGAAAAGGTAGATGAATCTACAGTTCAGTGCAAGCTGTGCAGTGCCAAGCTGTCATACAAATCTACAGGAAGTACACTGCGCTACCATCTAACATTTGTACATAAAATGTCTGGCGATAACAGAGCGGCAACTCAGACGAGCATTGCATCATTTGCCGTAAGACAAAAATGCAACCCAGGCAGAACCGACATGACACAGCTAATTGCTGAAATGATTTTCAGTTTGCTGCCCATTAGTTTCGTCAACGGAGCAGGATTTAAAGATTTCATGCGTTATGTTGAGCCCCAGTATGATGTCCTGTCACGCAAAACAGTCACGGCAAGAATAGATACTCTATTAGATACTATAGATACTCTGTTTATGAAATCACTTAATAATGTAGGCCTACATTAAATAAAGCACAAATCTGCCATAAACATAGCGTTATAATGAGAACTTTATAGAAATCTACAGTAAATTCTGTCCTTGCCCGTTGCAGCTCTCTGTCATGGGAGCACATCATGGCACAAACTTTCTCTCTCTCTCTCTCTCTCTCTCTCTCTCTCTCTCTCTCTCTCTCTCTCTCTCTCTCACTCTCTCTCTCTCTCTCTCACTCACTCACTCACTCACTCACTCACTCACTCACTCACTCACTCACTCTTTATTAATATTTGCATACATACAATTGCTTCTTTATTAATAACATTGCTGCATCATTTACAAAAATGCCCATCTCTAATTGTTACATTTAATCAGAAATATTGCACTTTTATTAAAGCACAAATCAACAGAACATCAACTCGTATGCATGGTTAGGGTTACCTCATCTAGTTTACAACCATTAACCAATATAGTTGAGATTCAAATTTGAATTTATCACAGTTCTTCAGAAGGTTTGCTCACAGATGTAGTTGCAGCAAATGGCACTCGAATACAGTCACAGACTGGGTTTATTAAACGTATCTTTTGAGTGGACTGTCGCAGTAGAGATTGCTGAATTACAGCATAACTTGTTTGTCTGTGTTTTCAGATCATTGCTGCTTTTTTGCAGTGCAGAGAGAATGTGTGTGCATGGTTGCAAGGTTTCGTAGATTAAGTAAAACACTAGGCAAAAAAAAAAAATCCATTTAAGAGAAAAGCTCTGATTGGGGGATTTAAACTCTTGACATCTGCCATTAAAGCTTGTGGAGGCTTGCACACTCACTTTTATCCTTTTTTTTTTTTTCTTCTACAGAAGAAAGATAGTCATACAGGTTTGGAACGACAGTAAATAATGACTATTTACATTTTTGGCTGTAATGTCGCTTTAATACACCTGCTGTTTGGTCTTATTTCCTTGTGCATTTTTCTGTTTGATTTTTAGTGTCTGTGAGCTTGTTGTCTTTGAAAATTGTCTTTGAGGTTCTTGTAAGTCGTATTTGACAGCAGGAATGAGTGTGTTCAGTATGCTGTTGTAAAGGGAGTGTGAGCTGATCCATGTATGCCCTATGGAGGAATCTGGCTTCACTGCCTCCTTTCAATGATGCTGAGCTCTTGCAGGGTGCATCTGTTCATACTAAGAGAGTAGGATACAGATCCAACTTCCTCACATTTGTCAATTATGTGCCAAAATAATTTTCATATAATTTGCAAGAGGCAACAGCAAAAAGAAATCTGTCTCTCTGTAAATTAGCGGTGTAAAGATACACTCATGTCACGATTCAATAATACAAATCACAATATTGAACTCACGATACAATACTATTATGATATTTTAAGCCAAAACAAAGAAGAGGGTTTTTAAGCCATATGGTATAATTTGGTATGGACTTGAGGTGGTGGACTAAAAAGGTTAGGTCACCCAAAAATGAAAATTCTGCCATTCTGTCATAGGCAGCAATGTCATTGCAACTTTCAAGGTCCAGAAAGGTAGTAAAGAGTAAAGACATTGTTAAAATATTCCATGTGACTACAGTGGTTCAACCATAATTTTATGAAGTGACGAGAATACTTTTTGTGCGCAAAAACTTTTCTCCTACGTGTCATTCTCCTACGCATTTTACGTTGATTTATGTTGTAAATACAGTGCAGCGCTTCCGAGTTCTATGTCAGAACACCGGCTTACTATTGGCCGACGCTGTTCATGTGAGCACCACTACCCATGCATATGATGCTGGCGCAGGAGCTGGACAATGGTAAGCCGGTGTTCTGACTAGGGCTGGGTAAAAAAATATTGATTTCTCGATTTTAATCGATTCTCATTTTTACGAACCGATATCGATTCCTAAGTCCCAAGAATCGATCAGTCATCTTGTTTTCAGTTGATGAATGAACGGATAGCGCTCCTCCCATCCAATAAATCGCAATAATCTTTGTGCTTTACTACTGATTTGAAACAAAGTTTTCAAATTATGTCCATTTTATTATATAATTACCATTTTTGCACTATGGCGTGAGATCGCTCTGGCGCAGCTCAGCTCAAGAAAAGCAGCAGCACGGAGCACATGTGAACTGATCTTGTCTTCCACCTTAATACCAGTTACAGCGCGAAATAAACATGAATGGGCATCTGAAAGTGTGTTAAAAGATAGAGGACAATTTACCGAAATCCATATCTTGTCACATGGAATCGCTCAATCAATGTTTCAACGGCGGAAAGACATCAATAAAAAAACTAAAAAAATTTACTCTAGAGAGGAGCATTTTGCTAAATATATGCACCATATTACATATTCATTATAATTTTTAATGGTCTTCAATATTTAATCCATGTATGAATAAATCTGGCAAGTTTTTATGACAGCCACCATATCAAATCAAAATCAAATCACCTTTATTTATATAGCGGTTTTTACAAGTCCAATTGTTTCAAAGCAGCTTCACAGTGTTAATAATGCAGTTAATAAAGTGAAAATAATGCAACAGAATTTTTCTGGTGAAAACGGTGATGTTATCCAGCTAATTTCAATTATCATATAATGCCAATGCGGGCAGATCGGTGATATAGATGAAATTTAGTTGTCCCCAACTGAGCAAGCCAAAAGCCAAAGGCAAACATTTAATTGTTTATTTTTCAAAAATTAATTGGAGTAGAAATATGATTATGTAATTGTAAAGTTAATATTATAACTTTATTATTATTTAAAAAAAAACATAATTTGAGTTTAATTTAACTGTTTGCCTAGAAATCAGTAAAATAGTTTAAAATAGTTTGCCAATTTTTACCTTCAATATTATATGTAGCCTATAGGCTACAACTGACTCTCATATTTTTACCGCATTAGTTAAAAGATTTGTTTTCCTTGAGAAATTTTGCCATTTATTGTACCATATATATATATATATCCAAATATCCAAAAGAATCGTAATCGAATCAAATTGCAACCTTGTGAATTGAAATCGAATCTAATTGTGAAATTTGAGTCAATACCCAGCCCTAGTTCTGACGTAGAACTCAGAAGCGCTGCACTGTATTTAGAATATAAACTGCGTAGGAGAATGACACAGACAAAAATAAATAGTTGAATAAAGTCGTTATATTTGTTTGTTTTTTGCGCACTAAAGTTGCTTCATGAAATTAAGGTTGAACCACTGGAGTCACATGGACTATTTTAGCAATGTCTTTACTACCTTTCTGGACCTTGAAATTTGCAATGGCGTTGCTGCCTATGTGTGGTTCAGAAACCTCTCGGAAACCTATTAATCACTTTGTTTGCATTTGCTCGAACTGATTTGCTGAAATCAAAACAGTGAAGGTAATAGATGAGCACCAGCCAATGAGATTGCCGTTTGTGCATTAGTTCCGCCCACTACCAGATAAACCAGCATATCTTCTGCTTGTTCTTAAATGCTGAATAATTCCAAATGAACTCCGTTGTTTTGACAGGAAAATACAACAAAGAATATCGTTTACATGTAGCGCGTCGATTCTACGTGGTGTTTAAGACACTCACTCTCTCTCTCTCTCTCTCTCTCTCTCTCTCTCTCTCTCTCTCTCTCTCTCTCTCTCTCTCTCTCTCTCTCTCTCTCTCTCTCTCTCTCTCTCTCTCTCTCTCTCTCTCTCTCTCTCTGCGTTCGTGTGTGTGAGAGAGAGAGAGAGAGAAACAGCGTTCACGGCAAAGCGACGGCGAGTTGTGCGCCTTCACACTAGAGTTTACAGTATGTCAAATACAGGCTGCGCATCTGCAGATTTACTCGCTAATGCGAGTGATTTACTCGCATTGTAGAGGGTTAGTACCTGATGAAAGACTTTCCATTTTTGGGTGAATTATACTTTAAAAATACAGTAAGCTGAGTCTTGGATAAAACTAACTCTATATTGCGAAACCATATCGTTTACATCACCGATACATATCGTCACATTTTTGTATGTTATTCACTTCGATGTGTCATTACACCCTTACTGTAAATATTTTACTAAAGCACAGTTCACTGACGCAGAGCTTTCATTGTCAGAGGCATGCATCAACATGCATCATGCATACATACAGTAGCTTCACCATAATGATCCTGTATCAGATGAAATCAGTCAGTCTTGTGATTTTCTTTGTCATAGGGTGGTGTGTGTACTTCCACTAGTCTCAGTGGCATGTGTGGGTCAGCGCGCTGGCTCATAGACAGGAAGTACTCCCCTGCTGTCAATAATTAACCAAAACAGTGTGAACACAGTAGAAAACAAAGGGAAAGAAGCTGCTTCTGGGTGCCTCCTACTATAGGAATGTGCTAGTAATACAACACACAGCTTCCCAGAAACCCACCGTATGATACTCCGGCTGCACTGTAGTCGTCTTTTGGTCTTTAAAAAAAAAAAAAAAAAAAGGCTGATGGCATTTTAAATGCATTTAGATCTCTGTAATTACCATACACAAGTATACAGAAATGTATGATCCACTTTAAAGGGGACCTTTGATGCAAAATAAAGGATTTTATAATGGTAAAATCCACCCACTTCCTTTTTTTCTTTCCCCATAGATCAGAAACAGTGTCTGCAAATGACTTGTTCATGTCTACAACCCAGTGTGATGTCACATTGGGATAGGTACTGCCTGTTATCTTAGATTCTCTCCTGAGTAAGCTGTACACAGTCCGCCATGGTAATCTCCTCTCTAGAGCAGCTAGTGGTAACACAAGAATGCTACGTCATACACAATCTAAAAGTTCTGCTGTTGGCTGTAAGAATGAACACAGAGGTGTCAATTTACTCGCCACTGAAGATGCAGTGTTTTTTTTTCAGGGAATGTGTTAACCATTTAACATCAGGCTTTGTAATTAAGCAAAATGATTCCAGTTCCATCTTCATGCATTATATATTCTCCATGTGTTGTCTCTTTATAGTGCATAGCAAACATCATTACAGTATTTAGTGTGTGTTGCTCAGCCATTGTTGCAAAACAGCTGAAAAAGTTATTACTTCTGCCGGAGTCTCTCTTTCTTTAGTGTCAGACTCTAGTTTATACAATGAGGTCTGTACAACTCTTTAGCAGTATTTACAGTAGCAGCTAGGGATGTGACGGTGAGGACATTTTCCCACCGGTTAATCGACGCATGTTCTCTAACTGAACTAAGTTATTTTATTACTATAAAAAAATCAAAACGATGGTTGGGGGGGTGGTGCCACAGTGGGTACACTGGTAACACCGGCAACACAGACTCGTAGTAAGCCTAATAGCAGCCATATTAGTTCTCCTAATTTGTTGATGATGAGTATCTGAGGCAAGTGTGCCCTGCACATCCTGAAAAGTGAAGCCAAAGCATTTCGATCTCCTCTTGGTTGCTGGCTGTAGTATAGGTCATAATCTTATCCTCTCTATGTAATGGGATGTGAGCCAAACTATAAAAAATCCAATGCTATAATCAGCAACGGATGTTTCTGGGATATTTTGGCTTAATTTTGTAAGGAAGTGGAGAGTGTCGCCCATCTTTTTTTATTGTCTATAATAGGGCTGGGTATTGACACAAATTTCACGATTCGATTTGATTCCATTCACAAGCTTTTGATTCAATTACAATTTCGATTCGATTCAATATCGATTATTGTGGATTAGGGATGGGCATTTCAAGCAAAAATAATATTCGATGATCGCTGGGAATTATTTGATTCTTACTTGAAAATCGCAACTCCTCCCCCGCATACACACAAGCTACACACACATAAACAGAGAGAGAGAGGGAGAGCGACCATTCACACACTCAGTCTGTATGATAACAAATTGTTTAAAATTTATTAGGAAATAGGCTATATTAACTCAGGCTATATTAACTCAAGCCATATAATTATTGTAACATGCTGAACCAGTCTATGACATCGCCCCTATGTTATCTGAAATCGCCCCAAGTTACCGTAACTGTTATATGCCACACAAGTCTACAGTGTGCGTGTGACCAACACTCGGGTGCACACTTGTTCAGGAAGAAAAGTAACCAGCATGTGGGTTTTAGCCTATTACAGTGTCATTAATTCAGTAACGTAAGGGATGATAGTGTTGAGGATTTACCTTAGATACGGCCGAGAGAGAGCCTGCAGTGTATTCGCTCTTTTTTTCCTTTTTTTTTTATCCTCCTGATTACACACTGTAGCAGCCATTAAAATAGTTCAGTTTTGTTTTTAATGTCAAAGTAGTTATAATTAGTTTAGTTTCTTTATTAAGAAACATTTTTTGTTTGTTAAATTAAAGTTTTAGTTTTTTAAAGTGATGAACAAGCAGCCAGCGGTTAACCAATGTTTGATCAATTTAGCCTCTCAAATCAACACTTGACTTGTCTTGCCTATAATAAAGTCAATAGATATAAAACACTTCAAGCATATCACAATGTTAGTTTATATGTTTACTATCACCACCACAGTAAATAGGCATTTTTGACATGTTGAGGCATGGGCTGATGCTGCTCGCAACGGCGCTCGCTAACGAAACGGGCTACACAATCTACTAATAAACTAAATAAAAAACATGCAGGATGTCTTACACCTCTCCGCAAAATTAATATAAATCCAATCTTCCAATTCCCGCGCTATATGTACATTTAACAGAGTCCACGTCAATGAAAGCAACCAATATGAGCTGCATTTTATTCATCATCAGCTCAAGATCAAACACCGCTATAGAATTGGTTTGTATTAGTGGTCAGATATTAATCCATCTCGAAAGAATTTCAGAAGGCATTGAAGGCAAGAAGATGATCAGTTCACGTGTGCTCTGCGCTGCCGCTTCTTTTGAGCTGAGCTGTGCTGTGCTACTGATCTGTCACACAACATTAAACCGCACCAAAACGGTATTTATTTTTTAAAATTTCATAATAAAATTGACGTAATTTGAAATGAGACTTGTATCTTATCAAAAGTAACAAAGCACAAAGATTATTGCGATTCTATCTAATCGATTCTTGGGATTTAAGGATCGATATTGGTTCATAAAAATGAGAATCGATTAAAATCAAGAAATCAATTTTTGACAACACTAATCTGATCATAGCAGGACATTCAAATCTATGTTGGTGCTAGGGGTGTGCAAAATATATAATCTACGATAATATCGTAATTGTTGTTTTAATAATGTGCAGTCTGACAGAATGTCCCTCACTTTGCAAAAACCTGCCTAGAGAGTGCATACACTGAGAAAACCGTCATATCATGAATACAGACACTCAAAGGTCTTCACGGCAACCCGTCAAAATAAAAGCTTGGTTTAACGTGAAGAAATTGACAATATATTAGGCTACTGTTGTACAGTAGATTTAGCTACGTCTCTATGTAATAATATTCCTCTACTAATAATAATTATGCCTAGATCGTTGCTTATTTTTCACTTGATCTTTTTATAAACGATGTTTACTTTTAAACCGCATACAGCCTTTAAATGTTTATGTATTATTTACTTATAATGATTATCATCATAAATAATAAACTCATTGAATTTAATTACATTTTAAAAAATAGTTAAATAAAATAAAAATAAAAACATTTTGCTGTGGTACCGAAATTGGTACAGAATACCGTTTTGTATTTTTATGGTATTGGTACCGACTACTGGAATTTTGGTACCGTGACATGCATATCATCAACGTTTTATTTTTAAAACATCAAAACATTTATGCATTTTGCAGGTTCAATGCATTTATGTCCCCTCTGAGCTGCATTAAACAATTTGATTGGTAATAGCCCTATCACTATATTCTAATTGAATTGACTGATTAAATGTAATAATAATTTGACATCATAAATTATGCATATGCTACATTTAATTAGGTAAGAAAAAATTGCCCTTATGAAAGTAAAAATGCAGATTTATTGGAAACTTATTGGAAGATTCAATTTCTGTCACTGCTGCGAACTTACCGTACAAAATATGAAGATTGAAGAATAACAAAAACTTTAGGAGTCATTCAACCATATGGTATCATTATTTTGGTTACAATATTTCTAATTATCACAGAAGTACTGGGGTAAAAGTTTATAGTATGGATATAAACACTAATGTCTAGGGTAGCGATCAAAATAGAGTAAGGCCCCATCCACACGGAGACGGGCTTAGCTGTATACGTAATGATTTTGTATCGTATCAGTGTTTCGTCCAGATGGATCTGGCGTTTTGGGAGCCTGAAACCGATATTTTTGGAAACCAGGTCCCAGAGTGGATAAATCTGAAACCTTTGGTTTTCGTGTGTACAGCTAATCCGTATATTTTGTGAAGCGGTGATGTCATCACACCATGTCTCGCGCGGTAAAGACTAGAAGGGATACAGCTATGGCCACTGGGCTTGCACACATCAATATTGCGTCATTTACTTAATTACTGTATTTGCATAATTGTAAGGGTAGGTTTAGGGTTGGGGTAGGTGTAGGCGTTAATAAAACACATCTGGTAAGTAGCAAATTTATTTATTGTTATTTTATCGTGATATATTGCCTCACTTCCAACCGTTGCTGTACCCCTTCTAGCCACAACTCTTCCTATCAGTCTTTAGTGTATTTCTGTGGCAGAATTACTGTGTCACATACTGGTCTGGCATGTATACTACATCGTTTTGAGTTGGTTTCAGTGGTTATTTCTTGAGACGAGAGGAAAAAAAGTTAGGGAAAGCTCTGGCTTCGTGTGGATGTGGCCTAAATCACCTTTTCAAAGTAACTTGACTCTTCAAATAAAGATTGTATCAATTACATTGTTACACCAGTGGGTGGCGAATGTATTTGAATCGTTCATTCAAGAGATTTGATCAGATAGCTAATTCCTCCAGTAATAAAACAAGTGAAGTCTTGAATAATTCATTCAAACCATTGAAACCATGAATTTTGAAAAAATAAATAAATAATTTAAACATTTTTAGTAGACTATAGCAATTAACATTTTATCAGGACCTGTAGTAAATTACATCTTACTTCGTTTAGTTGTCTATTCAGAATTGTGATCTCTGTTTTAACCAAAACATGTGATTCTCAGTATACCCAGAATCGTGCAGATCCATTAAATTGTGTAAAAAGGCACAATAGGTCACCTCTAATAAAATAGAGAATATTCTAGGGATAATCTGTTAATGGATAAACCATTACTGAATGTCACCTTTTCCTGTTTTAGGGACATCATGATCACACATTTCGAGCCCTCCATCTCCTATGAGGGGCTGTGCAGTGAGGTGCGGGACATGTGCTCCATGGACAATGACCAGCTCTTCACCATGAAATGGATTGATGAAGAAGGTTTGTCATTTCATTTGTGTTTGGCTCTCTGGCCTTATTTACAGCTGCTATTAACATCTGTCCTAGGTGATCCGATCACAAGCAGTCAGCTTAGACAGATTGCCATTTACACCAGGTATTGACATGGGTCTCCTGTAACCTCTTGTGGTCAGATTTCATTGAGAGGCTCTTGCTAAACCAGTCAGTGCATTTACATGCAGTTTTAGCCCTTTGATGGGTACGATCACACCGGTGTGATTAGAACATTCAGCGCATCAACTGATCAACTGCTAAACTTAAATGTGCTTTCGTGCGTTGGCTGCTGCTGAGGCAGAGACGGACGTGCTCAATGCTTGTTGTGTATCACAACTATTCAGTGTTTTCAACCAGGTTTATTTTAGGTTTCAGACATTTAAATACACAGTACTACAGGGTTTTTCCTGGGTCAAAAATGGTCTTCGTTGGTGGCTGACAGCCATGGTCATCCACACACACAATAAAAAAGTACCCTACCCATGTGATCTGCGAGCTCATTACTGACAATAAATATAAAATAAATGCAAAGAAACAGTTTGTAATTTTTGCTTATCTTATTTTGATATCTTATATTATGTATGATCTCTATGTATGACCTTGATGTTTGTTTCTTTTGTTCCTCATTTTTACACTATTTACTGATAATAGTTTTGGTATATAATCATATAAATATTAAAAAGTAGCATCAAAAAATTAACAAATAGCCTAATTTTCAAATTTTATACAATTTATTAAAATTATCAGCTAGCTAACAACAACTTTGTTCTGGTTTCACCTAACTCCAGTCTAAACTAAATTATATTTTACTACACATTGTCAATATAAATAACCTGAAAATACTGTGGATTATTAAGACTAATTCTTACTAACCACTCTTGCTAAATGGGGTAAGCATACTTATCCATATTATTGAAATGAGCATATTCTCATTTCAAATCGGACATTAGCAGACACATTGTGTGCGAACCCCGTCTGTTAGAACATTGCAAAAAATTTGTCAACACAGAAAACACTTCATAACTGAATATAATTTAGAATTCTAAATTTTTCCCGTTTATTGAAAGTATGGTTTATGTCAGCTGGTCAGAGAAGAGTCACCATTTTTTGAGCGCAGTTTACACCCAGCGGTAATTCAAGGAAAATAATTGTCAGTGCGCCACGTGCAACATGGATTCGGTCTTCTGACCTTTTGATTTTGATTCATTTGTGAAATATGAGAAAGCTAAGACAGTGCTTATTTTGAAGACAGAGAGAGTGTGCGCACACGAGGGAGGAGCTCTCTGCTCATTCTCTCTATCACTCAGTTAACATGCGCCCTATCACAAGTGCAGCAGTCATCTACATCACTCATAAATCACAATAACTGATCGAATAAGGCTTTGGCGGGACAAAAATTAGTTTTGGTGGCCTCCAAAAAAATGTCAATGCAGGAAAAACCCTGTACTAGCAAAACAATACATTTATAGTTTGTTAAATATGCACTGATGTCTATGGGAGCGGCAATAATAATCCTTTGTATTATAATTTGATATGTATATGTAATATGTAATTCAGAAACACATTGTATAGGTAGCTATATAGTTTACTCTATTCTTCTCCCACTTCACCGGCCACTTACTTTCATTCACTTCGGGAGAAATAGGTGAATTTACATGATGTAAATCTGACAGATCTGATTTGTCTTAATTGCGGTGCAAACTAACATGGCGCCTTTGCATGTTATAGACTAAAATCATAAAGGTTTTTAAATGCATAAAAAATTTTTATTGTAATAAAATGAATAATATAACATCACTTTTTTTTTACAGTATTTTTGATCAAATTAATGCAGCGTTGATGAGCATAAGAGATTTCTTTGTAAATATATTATAAATAAATAAATGTATGTAAATTATATGAAGGCAACTTTGTTATTGTCCTGGGTGCATCAGTTTACACTATAAATGAAGTGGTCACATCTAACTACCTCCATAGGTGGTTTGAGTAATCACGAAATGTTTGGGACTAAACCTGTGTTTAGTGATGTCCACTTGTGATCAAATCCCCTGAGACAGATGTTAATACCAGGTGTAAATCTCATTCTTTTCCTCTAACTGTCACTGTAGCAACAAGCTTTCCCCTGCCATTCTGCTAAAATGTCTGCCTCATTTGCACCAGCACTTTATATATTACAAATGAACCCACTTTTGGCAGATTGCATTAGAGTCTCAAAATTACCCTGGACTCCACTGGCAGAAATAAAATGGATGGATTTTACACGAAGAATAAAGTGAATCTGAATGCAGCGCACAGCAGGGAGCAGGTTTTATGCTGGAAAGATTGACTGTGTGTGATGATTAACTGCTGCATTAGTCATACGAGATGGGAAATGGAGATGGAAGAACATTCATTTAAATACCAAAATCTTCACCATTCCACGCTGAGCCCAGAGTCACGCTGCTCATTAGCATAGCTGATCCGAGAGGGCCGTCATGGCGAAGAGTTAATCCCTTCTGTCTACACAAGCCTTGGCACCAATGCCTGGCCTCACTCATTGCCTCTGCTGTGATGTCTGATTGAGGGCCGTGTGTCTACACAAGCCGAGACAGTCGGTGCCACAGGCTGCTCTTTAGATGACTAACAGGATTGACGTCACCTTCGGACAACGCCACAGGCCATGTTACTAGTTCATTATGAAAAACGAATCGATTTTTGCTTTATGCTCTGCAAACATCGTTATAATCATAGCATGCTAACAGTGACTCGTTTCTTGTCTCTTAAGTCCTGCTTCAGTTTTCCCTCACTCTGTTTCTCTTTGCTGTGTCAGGTATGCTACTTATGCTGATGTCTTTGGTAAAGAGTTTTCCAGTGAGTGTTCACTGTGCTTGTCATTGCAGGGGATCCATGCACCGTTTCTTCTCAGCTGGAGCTGGAGGAGGCCTTACGTCTCTATGAACTCAACAAAGACTCGGAGCTCATTATTCACGGTATGCTGGGATTTGGCTTTTGATGTGGGTGGGCAGTAGGGATGTTTTTCAAATATTCGATTAGTTGATTTAATTAATTAATTATTGTTTTAATCGGTGCTGATGTGGTGGTGACGCATTCATGTAACCAGAGGGTGGCGCTGCCAATAACACACCTTAAAGCTGTCAATCAACTCTCAGGGTGTTTTATATTGGGCACGTTTGCTGCAGTCCGAGTGTGATTCTTTCCGGCACCCCCCGCAGCGTTGGTCTGGTTTCATACTCAACTTGAACCTTATCACACCTTGTTGAACCCTGAAAACAGAACATATTGTTTTTTTGTTTTTTTTATTAATTTGGAGTAAATGACACTTGGGTTTACCGTATGTGTGATGCTTGAAGGCAAACAGACTCTTTTGAGGAGACAGTGAATTGCCATTAATTTGCTGCCCTGATTGCACTTGGTATGCTTAAATACACTGCAGGCTCACTCTTGCTCGTATCTAAGGTAAATTATCAGCACTATCATCCCTTACATATATGTTATTGAACTAATGACATTGTAATAGGCTAAAACACATGCGCTGGTTACTTTTCTTCCTGAACAAGTTCTCACCTGAGTCGCACCTGAGTGTTGCTTTCACATTCACGTGAATCGCGGCACAGTTCAAGTGCAACCAAACTCCGGTTGTGGGTTCTCAGGTTCGGTACCTCACCAAGCACCATATGACTGCTTTCACATTAGCAACTTTTCATGCGAACCGTGCCCCATATTGAACTAAACTGGCAGTGTAAAAACGCCCTGAGACAACAGAAGAAGAACACGTTGTCTCACATGCACACTGTAGACTTGCATGGCATACAGCGGTTACGGTCATATGTTTCAGCATGTTACAATAATTATATGGCTTGAGTTAATATAGCCTATTCCCTAATGAATTAAACAGTTTGTTGACATTCAGGTTGAGAGCGTGAATGGTCTCTCTCCCTCTCTTTCTCTGTTTATGTGTGTGTAGTTTATACATGCGTGCATGCGGGTGGAGGAGTTGTGATTTTTGAATGATTCCCAGCGATCATCGAATATTATTTTTGCTTGAAATGCTCATCCCTAGTGGGCAGTAGTGCATATGATTTTGTACTCCGTGTAGTTGTCCAGATTCTTAAAAGAATTAAGTCTTACACGGTCTTAATCAAATGTGACATGAAAAAAAGACAAATAGGGCCCTATGAAATCTGTTTTGTTCTTTTTTTTATTCTGAATTCCATTTAAATGGTTTAATAAAATTTTAATAATCAAAAAAGATGTCTAATTAATTGATTTCATAAAACTAATAATTGATAAAAATTTTAACAATAATAGTGCCCTATGAATTATTCTTTATTTGTCTATCTATATTTGTCTATAATTTGCAGGCATCAGGGAGCCGCTATCGATATGCAGGGTATTGAAATCTCTTTGAATGCATGCTCGCATTTCACTTTTGAATTTGCAATCGCGTATCCGTGTATAGGGAGTGGTGGTACTGACCGCACATTTTACAAGATTTGTCAATGCAGTCAGGATCTGTTGTGCATCACCGCCATTGTCTTGCTCTCCTTACTCTCGTCACATAATAAGTGAAATCTGACTCCTGCTGCACTGTACTGCACAAAAACCTAGGGTATGGCATAATTTCTGGCCATACAACGACATTCCCAAGTAACCACATTATATCTAAACAAAATCCACCATACTAAAAGAATGCAGAATGAGTCCACGGACATGCACAGACAGATAACAACAGTTTCAAGTCTCTAGGCCTTACGGTTTGGTCTGAGCAATCAGTTTTACAGCGGAAGAATAATAATAAAAATACTTACAATTACAATAGGGTTTCGGCACTACGTGCTTGAACCCCTAAAAACATGTCTTACCTTTTGTTGCAATGCAGTTTTTATTCCATAAAGCCCCGATCAGACAGAACGCGTTTTTCAGGTTTGAAAATGCAAGGCCTTTTTTGGGTGACATTTTTTTAATTTAGAAAATAGCAGTGCGCTGCGTTTTTTTTTTTTCCAATGTCGCTAGGTAACCCTCGAATCAGTTGTGCTGTCAGTCTAATCAAGGTAACGGTCACCAGGAAGGCCCGCCTCTCCATTCATTCTATTGGAAAATAGAAAAAAAATGCGATGACGTCTGGCACTTTTCCCCTGATGAGTTGATTTTTTTTTTTTTCTTTCAACTTCATCAAAAACGCGAGGTGCCCGGGGTGCATAAGCAGCACGCATAACGCTCTCTGCCAACAGAAATCTATTCAAAAAAGGCACCTCTCACTGTTCTGTCTGATCGGGGGCTAAGTGGGTAGTGGTGAAGTCGGAACAGTGCAAAGTCGGTGACAAGCTCATTCAGATTGAAACATTTCTTCAACTACAGACTTGAACATTAGTCAACAGCTAATCCAAAAACACATGCAATTAAGTGATGCAATTAACTGTGACTGCACAACAACCAGTAGCGGCTCCTGACTGTAAATTTAGGTAAGGCAGATTTTGTGTCTTAGCGCTAGTTTATGATAAATATTTTGTAAACTTTATATTCTAATCTCTGAACACACGCAGAACACTTTTGACAGAGGTTACATTATTCAGTCTGAATAATGTTGATTTACAGTCTTTAAGTACGCACGACACACGCATATAATGCTAACTTAGAACTGCCTTAATAGGCCTATTTATTGCTTCCGAATGTTGTTTTAGAATATTACAATTTGTGGAGGAATTCCATTTGAGGGAACCGTGGTTGGCAACAACAGTGTTCCAGAACTGGAAGTTAATTTATCCACAGAGAAAATTATCAGTAGTATTACTTTTGCAATAATGTATACATCTGGCTTGAGGATCCAGGGTGGGTGAGTTATTTGATTTTATGTGCTCATGTAAAATCTGCCATTGCGATTTACATTGTTAAAATAAAAAAGTATTTTTATTGCCAAAGCACCAGTAAAGAACTACAATACCTACAATCCTGAATTGGGATCCATTTAGAGAAGTCGCTGTTAAGATCTCATACAGCAGTGCTCATCATGAGAAAACTCCCATACGCCTATGAATTGTCCCTTGGAACCTACCAATGTTCAAATCTGTTCTTCTAAAAATATTTAGATTATTTTTAACAAGCAGCATCATGAGCTGTTTTTTTTCCCCTTGATTTGTCTGAATGCCAGGGTAGGGCAAGTTCCATACTCTGCCATATGTAAATGCTGCCCCTGCTCTGCAGTTCATGCTGTATGTAGCAAAGCAGACACTTTCAGTTTATAATTGTAGCATCTGTTGTCCAACTGAACTATTTTTATTTCTTTAAAAAAGCAAAACGTCAGTGGGTGATTGGTCGAACACCGCATAACACCGGTAACGGACTATCGCAGCAAGCCTAGTGTTCAACACATTGCTGAAATCATAGGGCCCTAGAAAAATAATGCTCTCATCCATGTAAACCTGGGTGAGATGGAAAACTTACCCATATATATAATGGGTTATAATCCACGATTACTGTCAAATTGCATTTTGTCAGCTGCCTGGTTTCTGTTTCTGCAGTGTTGCGCTGGATAGCCCCGCCTTACGAGTCTCAAATCTCATTGGTCCAAAATGTTTGTACATTTAAACATCAAATATCTTCTGATTGGCTTTGATTGTCACATCGCACAGCGGCTTTTGCATTCAGCTTGTCTCTGGAAACTTGTCACATCAGACACGTATAGTCATAACACCTATGTCCTTTTAAGCCCCATAGCTAATGAGCTCAGACGAAGCTCCACATTTTGATGTTCTGACTCGGGTACATGTATTTATTTATTTATAACACAGAAACACACCCTACGGCATCATACAGGTCACTGGATCATTAGTGGACAGGAAAGATAGGATTCAGGGAGTGATTGACAGAGATAGATTGTTCTGCCTGCTGGGTGAGTTAATTAGTCATGCTGAGGAGGAGACGTCTGGCCACAAGGCCTTTCAGAAAAAGGACCCAACCGACTGTCCGTCAATACCCACTCTCCACAAAGGCCTGGACTGTTTTCTGTTTTTTGACCCCAAAGTCCTTATCCGTTGTCAGATGAGGAGAGGTCACAGAGAGGTCATTCAGTGCTTTTTTTTCATAGTCTTTCTCTATCTCTCCACAGTGTTTCCGTGTGTCCCTGAGAAGCCTGGCATGCCCTGTCCTGGAGAAGACAGTATGTGCATCTTGTGATATAGTTATAATAGGATCATTTAGATCATAATGTTTTTTTGTTTTTCTTTTACATGCGTTTTGGGTTATAATGATTGAGTATAAACTGGTTAATAGCAGATAATTAATGACTCAAATGTTGCACTCAGAGTCCATCTACCGTCGTGGAGCTCGACGCTGGAGGAAACTTTACTATGCCAACGGACATGCGTTTCAGGCCAAGCGCTTTAATAGGGTACAAAAATCCTCTTTGTTATTTCTGGCACCTATTACATTACACAGTTTGTCTCAATTATATGCATGTGACTTTTTGTGTTCAGTATGGTTTAATGTTCCTGTTCCTTCTGTTCTGTACAGCGTGCTCATTGTGCCATCTGCACAGATCGCATCTGGGGCCTGGGCAGGCAGGGATACAAGTGCATAAACTGTAAACTGCTGGTTCATAAGAAATGCCATAAATTGGTCACAGTGGAGTGTGGTAGACAGGTAATACAGGTGAGACAGTATTCTGCATCCTTCTTATTTTCTGTGGATTAAATTTAAATCTAAAATGGATTTAATAGAAACTGGAGCGTACTACATTCTTATTGGTAGCTAAAATAAGCCAAAATATTTGTATAAAATATTATGTATTAAATTAAATTGTTAAATATTTAAATATTTAATAAATGGACATGAAAGGGATTAGCCTGACATCGTCATACTCAATTCTAGTCAGAATATGAGTCTGATACTGCTCCATTGGGCTGTGATTATTGGGGCGTGTTTCAACCGAACCAGGAAAGACCTCAATTGGATAGACCTACAACCAGTCAGAGCAACGGAGTAAATGACGTATGTTGAGCGACGCATAGTAGTGGGAAGTTCGGATCATTTTACAGACTCGGATCTTTGAATCTTGTTCAGCAAAATGAACAAATCTTTTTTGAAGTCATTTAGTTCATTTCAGCAGAATATAATTAAAATGTCACATGCACATGTTAAATTCCACAACACATCTAGTACTTGCGTACAAACGTTGATCACATTTGGAATAAAAAATTCATTATAAGCTAATGCAGCCAAGGCCAAACTTTAAGAAATTATTAATTAATTGCTTAGTTGGGTCTTCAGTCTATGCAGTCTGTTAGCTAACCTCACTTCCGAATCCGAGTCGTTCTTTCTTTTGTCACTTCACATTTAATCACGTCTGTTCCCTGGAAAGATTAGTACACCTCTCCTGTCTTCAGGTTCGAGTCGTTAGTTCCGTCATAAGTGTTTTATGGCTGTGACAGCCCCATATGCAATGCGTGCAGTCCCGAAAACAGAACTGATTAGTTCATCTCTCGAGTCTTCGGGTTTGAGTCATTCGTTCACCAACTCACAGCCCCATAGGCTGAATGCAGATCCTGGACAGAATCGATGGCCTGTAGCGCATGCACGGTCAACACAAAATGAACAAACCGCTCTGAGACAACTCGTTGTTCCCGAGTCATATTAAAGATTAGTTCAAAAAGAGCGAATCGTTCATGAACGACGCATCACTAAAGCATAGTTGTCAACAGAACTCAACTGCACGCACGCTGGACGAAGTAGAAGATGATGAATGTAAACGATCTTTGCTGATGTTGTATAAAATAATTTAAGGATATTTACTAACACATTCATCATTTCTGAGAGAAATAGTAAAGGTGAATGCATACAAACAAGTTCTCCGTTTCGGATTAGAACTAATTCAACCTAAGCACTCTTTGGTGACGTGGATGATTACGTTGCGTTATCTGTCCATCATCATATAAAGCCGACCTGACAATTTGTTTGGTCCGAACAGCTTCTGTTCGGGCATAGTTGTTCCACAACTGATCAACTCCAGACCGAACTGCCCGACCTCAAATGTTGTGGGCAGGGCTAAGTTCGGCTGGCATCCAGGCTAGCAAGGGATGGGAAGCTTTGTGAATGGAGGTCGTTCAAATGTCAGATTGTGTGTAGACCTAAATATTAGACATGCTATTACTGCTAATAACAATATGAATCTCAATCTATCTCTAGCTTTAATCTTCTTGCTATTCTTCTAGGACCCAATGATTGGAAGAATTGATCCAGGGTCCAGTCCATCAGAGCACGCTGATCAAGGTACAGTAGGCTCTCATCTATATTTGTCACACACTACACATGCATCATGTCTAATACATTTTCCTTACCTCTTTGTACTTGAATAGCAGAGTATAAAATCAATTTTCAAGAAAGAATGCACTTTTGAGATTTCAATTAAACTCAACTCACAATCAGTTTCTAAAAATAATGTTGAAGGAGGTGTTCTATCTGAGTTCTGCCTCAGGTCACAGAATAATCAACCTCTTGTGCCCAGACTTTTCAGGTATCTTTTTTTTTTTTGTCAGAACATAAATATTCAAGGAATACTGTTCTGAAACTGAACTGAAAAATTCCCCTGATTTCCATAACTACCAGTCATGAATAACGATATAAACATTCTACCCACAGATCCATTTACAAAAATCTAAAGTCAAGCAGATAAACTTGTCCTGTGTTTTGTTGCTGGCATCATTAACTAAAAACTAACTTGTAATGCAGAGGTGTTAAACAATGTTCATCTTAGTTATTGCATTCATTATGTCATTAAATTGATTCACTAAGATCTATAATGGCTCATTGATGCCAATGATTTTCATCTTGAGGGGTTTTAAATGACTGGATGGGCTAAGTTGATGTTTCCCCTTAGTAATTAGGCATGTGCTTGCACTGAAACAGATTGATGCATTGAGCAGTCTACAGGCGTGAGTCTTCTCACAAGATTAAGCTTGTTTGTTGGAATTAATGACGTGAACAGGCTCATGGCTTTAGTTACAGTGCTGGTCAGATAAATTTCAATCCCTCTGTTTTTTTTTTTTTTTTTTTTCAGTGCTTTATTTATCAAAGTGCCTGATTTGGTTTAGAGGCTTGTGAATCAGATTTGTATAAGTATATTAATGAGTGATGACTTTCCCTGTTTCTTTTTGTTGTTTTCCAGTTCTAGACAAAAAGAACTCAACGGAAAGTATCAATCACGAGGGAGAGGAGCATGAGGTAAGACACTTTGGCCTTGTTTACTCCTGGTATTAACATCCATCTCTTTATCCGTTCACAAGTATTAAATGCTGTTTCTCACAAACTCCATCTCTACAAGTGCTGTGAGTTTGGGTCGCTTATAACGTGCATTTGAAAACTAGGGGTGTTGAAATGAATCGTTTCTATGATTCACATACGAAGACGATTCGGTACCGGTTCAGTAATAGACCATAACCGATTATATCATACTGCTGCTTTTCTGACATCATTTGTCGCGTGCGTGCTTTGTCGCGGTAGCATACAATGGCAGAGGGAGGCAAGACGCAAGTGCAAGTTATTAAAAAGGCTCCAACTACTTTAAAGCTGACATCTGGGCACATTTCAGCATTGTTGGGAGGAGTAAAAATTACATGTGGTTTCAACAACCAGATGCATTTAGACTTTAGTTTTGACTGTAAGGCGGCCCAGACCACCTCCTGAAGTGGCTTTTAGTATTTACTTTTGTGTATTTGTTCTAAATGCTCCTGTTGTCTTCTGTGCCCAGACTTGAATTTTGTTTGATGTTTGATACATTCAAGAAGCGTGTTTACTTTGAGCAGGTAAAATTAAAGGTTCAGTTCATATATCTTACTGCTTGTATTTATTGACAAAATTGTATACATGAGGATGCAGTGCATCTTCATTGCATTCTGATGCATCGTGATATCGAATTGAACCGAAACGATGACATGATAATCGTAAATCAAACCGAACCGTGAGACCAGTGTAGGTTCACACCCTTATTGAAAACGCAACACATGCCAACCATATTCCCAAATTTCTAATGATTGTTGTTGTTATTATTGTTATAGTCATATTGAATGGGGGGAAGGCTCTTTTTTGTCTTTAGCCAATCACTTGCACGTTTAATGTTCTCGCTGATGCTTCCAGGGAGGAAAAGCATTTATACTACAAATGTGATGTAGACAAATGTGTCATTAAATGTGGTTTGAACAATCAGATCACATTTTCCACTTGCTGATTTAAGTGGTCAAAATGAATATTAGTACCAGGTGTAAATGGGACCATTATGAACTGTGTGTTTGATTAGATGAGCTTTCAGTAGTCCACTCTCTGACCGATGATCAGGCTGAAGTTCTCTCTCAGAGGAGATGAGGGTTTGCACAAGGCCCAATCGGGTGTATTGATTTCCTTTAGTGTAGCTAATAAAGTAACCTTCTCTCAGGGTCATTAGCATCTGATTAAGGGCTTGCGTTCCTGTAGCTCTTTTGCAGTCATGGGAAATCATATGGCTAAAGGGACAAACAAAGGGACGTAATAGACAAGAGCATTCAGAGGTGTAAACCAGACAGAAGAGGGTTTTTATATATATATATATATATATATATATATATATATATATATATATATATATATATATATATATATATATATATATATATATATATATATATATATATATATGCTTCTCATCCATCCCTCAGGCGGTGGGCAGTCGGGACTCAGGGAAGGCTGTGTCCAGTTTGGGGCTTACAGACTTTGACCTGCTCCGAGTGATTGGCAGGGGCAGCTACGCCAAGGTGCTGCTGGTGCGTCTCAAAAAGACAGACCGCATCTACGCCATGAAGGTGGTGAAGAAGGAGCTGGTGAACGATGATGAGGTGACATTTCACATTTCATACACCGGGAACATGCAAAGATGCCACTGATATGTCATTATATAAATTATGTCAGATTGCATTCATAACCGTTGAGAACCATACTAAGTCCAAATAAACCACTTCCCAAACTACCTTATGAAACTACTGTCACACCCAACAAATAAACTCCAGTTTGAAACCGCTCTTGACACTTCACAAGTGTTTCTCCTGACACTAAATCGCTGAATGATTAAAGTTATTTGAGTCTTGACTTTGCAGAATAAACAAGCAAAGAGCTGCTTCTGGCTCTAATCTTTCCAGGATGTGTTGATGTACACGCATACTGATGACTAGATGTTGATGAAGTGAGCATTTAACGTTGATTAGATGCACTTTAGCCTTGTGTGATGAATTGACAGCAGCAGCTAATGGTCAATAATGGCAGCTGTGCTCTACTGGCCCTGCAGTGCTTCTTTAAGCATGTCTCAGGGTCAGAGGTATTTTTACCAGGCTGTCAATGAAAGGTCCTAGCTTTTCACTCTGTATCTGTCTATTATGAGTCTCCTCACATCCAGAGCATCTCCTTGGGAAGACCTGGTGCCCCTGTCCTTTAAATCTTTATCAGTTTTCAGCCTTGTGAGGAGCTTCTACTCAATACAGCCCTGAATGTCCTTCCAAATGTTTCCCCTACTGACAGAAAGAATGCTCTGCTTTTCAATGGGAGATTGATTTTTGTGTGTGTGTGTGTTTTGTTTGTTCTTCTCTTTCTTGTTTTTCAGGATATTGACTGGGTTCAAACAGAAAAGCATGTGTTTGAGCAGGCTTCCAACCATCCCTTCTTAGTGGGACTTCACTCCTGCTTCCAGACGGAGAGCAGGTCTGTCTGCACTTGTGCTTTTAGATCATCAGGACTTCACAAATTAAATATTATATAATTGTTATTACACGGCTCTGTGAAATACTTGATTCTGATTGGTCAATCGTGCTTTCCAGCGGTATGTTATTTCCAGATAACAACTGCCAAAATTAATAACACACCGCTCATCCGGGTACTAGGAGTTCTCTTGACCGGTACTACTTATATGCTTAATGTGTCACTCCGCTGTCATTGACTGAAAAACACTTATTGAAAAACACTTAACCACCACGGGTTACAATGGAAGACTTCAGCATTCATTTCAACATATATGGTAAAAACAAATATTTCAGCAGTGGATAAAATCAGATGACTCCACTGACTTTTATAACTTTGTGTCATGGCTTAAGCTGCCTGAACAGCTGTTTTTCTTTCCTGAAAAGTTTGAATTTGTCAACTTGCAAATGAGCTAATAAAATATTTTAATCAATATTTCATGTCCAACTGTTTATTGTAATTAGTGATACGACTGTAGATTATGCCTTAAATGTCCATCTTGTCTGACTTCAAAAGGCTCAAAGCAGTTTGGAACTGTTTTTCTTTGCGGAAGCTTTGCCGAAGAGCTAATTAAATATTTAAACTCAAGACGATATTTCGTGTCTAATTTACTTGAGACAAGTAGCCGTGTAATAAGCGGGATAATGTACGTCCAGCTGGTTATCGCAGAATAAACCCCGACACAGTGATCAGGACCCTGACGCAACTGGATGTACATTATCCCTTACTTGTCTCATTTATTAATTTGTATTTATTTTCTTTCTACGTTTTAAGCAGTAACTTCTTTTCCCAGTCAGTAGATGGATTAAGAACAGTTTAGGGCTCAACAGTAAGGGATTTTTTTCTGCCACTTGCCTGGCTATTTTTTATTGACTACACCGTTTTTTGTCTTTGAAAGGGTTTTTTCTTATTTAAATAGATACTGACTAGTAAACAGTTAATAGATTAATTAACCCATCATATACACTGTATTTTAAAGGGTATAGGGTCAGTAAGATATGTTTTTTTTTTTTTTAAAGATTAATATTAAATAAAATTTCATAATGTTAGTTTTTATATAATTTTTGATCCAGTAAATGCAGCCTTGCTGAGCATAAAAGACTACTTTCAAAAACATTTTAAAAGTCCTTATTGATCCATTTGGCAGTGGCTTTTACCCAAAGTGACTTGAATAATGAAAAAAAAATGTCCTGAAAAAAATAAGTGAAAGTTCCATCAACTGTAAATAATTTAAAAGTTCCATCAACCGCCCCAGACTGCTCTTATGTTGGTCCTCTGGCCATTCTTATTGTTTAGCCCTTCTGTTTGGTGTGAACTGTTTTGTTTATCTGGTAAAGGCTGATGATTATTTAATGCTTTTCTTTCACAGGCTATTCTTTGTAATTGAGTATGTTAATGGAGGGGATCTCATGTTCCACATGCAGCGACAGAGAAAACTTCCGGAAGAGCATGCCAGGTATGAGGATGTGAGCTGTCTAGTGTGTAACACAGTTCATAATTAATGAACATCCTGTCTTGGTTGAAACTGACATTAGTCTGAATGACACGCCACAGGAACAGAAACACAAATGAGGTCACTAACTGTTTCTTTTGTTTTTTCCACTGGCAGGTTTTACTCAGCAGAGATCAGCCTTGCCTTGAACTACCTCCATGAGCGTGGCATCATTTATAGGGACCTGAAACTGGACAATGTTCTGCTGGAGTCAGAGGGACACATCAAACTCACTGATTACGGCATGTGTAAGGTATGTCTGAATATGTTCTTTGAGAATATCAAAGAGAGTTGAGGGAGTTTGTTTTTAAACTGGAACCAGTAAATAAACCAGCAACACCCTAGAAACCTCATGGATATTTCCCTGGCAACCACCCACAACACACTAGCACAGCGGTCAAGAACCTATCGCTGCGTTCCAATTCGTCTACTTATACTACAACCTAAAAAGTATGTACTTTTTTTTGAAGAAGAAGAAGAAGAAAAAGTACGTACATTTGAGTGTGTAGCAGAAGAGAATGCAAGCTTTGGGACATACTACTTCGTCATATTTAACAGATTCTGTTGCGACTCTTAGTTGCGTGCATCCCCTCACTGTTTAAACTGCCGTCAATCATCGCCACAGTTAAAATCCTCCACATTCAATTTAATTTCCTACCGTATAGGAGAGAAATGTGGCTAGTAGCACATTGATCTGCCATTTGTGGGTCTTTAAAGGGGTCATGAACTGAGAAATAAAATTTTCCTTGAGCTTTTGACATAAGAGGTAGGGGTGTGACAAGATCTCATGCCACGAGATCTCGCGAGACTAAACTGTGACCAGATTTCTCGTTGAGGTGAAAAGCTGTCTAGTGTCATATTGTCATGGCGGAGTGTGTGGGTGAAGTTAGGATAGAATATGCCAACGCTACGTTTACATTACACCTCCACTCAAGTTTTGCTTTTTATAGAAATAAAAAGTTTAATTCAAGTGTATAACGGTCACTTCAATTCCTTAAGCTCATCCAGAACGAGCTGTTCGAGTCGACCATATTGCGCAGCGCTGATCACCTGACAAGAAGACATTGAGTGTGTGTTACGTGTTAGTGAAGTGCTTGCATTGAGTGTTTGTTATATATATTAATGGACTGGACCGTAGCGGAGGATTCGTTCCGCAACAGAAGCGTCAGACAAATGTCTTATATTTTAAAATGCGCGTTCAGCACCACTGCTATTCACAGACAGAGCACGCACAATCGCGAAATTGAAAGTGAAAGTAAACTGCGTGGATTCAAATGCTGCCCAACACTGCTTGTCCTAATCCTCGCAATCCTCTGTAAGAATTCATAATAAAAGCATATTATTAGCGGAAAGGAGTTAGCAAAAGATCCAGTGCGTATCTGTATTTGCACTCATCAAATGATTCAAATTCCAACGTGTTTTTGCTTCGGTGAGTAATGTAGCCAATCACAGACATGTTTGTTGATTTCTACAACACAGTTGGCCAATTACATGGTGTTGAAGTCAGAATCCACTCACCGCTTGCGTTTTTGTCCAGTTCTGAGTTTTGCACGTGCGCTAATCCTCTAAGTGTAGATATTATGTAAATAAGAGATTCATTGTGTCGTCGTCATGTTCATTGAATGAGTGACAGCTGTTAGTGATTATAAAGGGAGCGCTCTTTAGGCGATATAAGAAAATAATGAATAGGCCTCAGTATATTCACAATTTGAATAAAACTTTTGTTTACCATTCTCCAACTGGATCTTGGGTGTGGTGGGTGGGTATAGTGCGTCAGGATGATATGTAAAGACCAATCGGACACTGTTTTACAGCTGGAGCGCGCTTGGATTGGTTTGATGGCTCAGTTTTGACAGGTCTTAATTTACCATGATCTATAGAATAGAAGCACACATCTGAAACAGTGCTGGCTGATCATCACTCATCAACCAGGGTATTATTACTTTATTATAATAATTATTTACATTATTATTTAAATTATTTACACATGCAAGTAGTTTACACATGCAAGTAATGTTCAGTAAAATCTCTTATTTGGAGTTTTTTGGACCCTTGGTTAATTGTGTTTAAAAATAAACAGCTTGATGAATGTCCCCGCCATTACACGTGTGGAATTGTTTTGAAAACTTCCAATGTTGAAAAATATCTTGTTACATAGTTGAAACGTTTGCCAACAATGTTAAACACTTATGCGTATTACATATGCTTTATAAGTGCCATCTCTATCGTTTTGTTGCTGGAGTAATCCTGTGTTTGTCTTTTATTTACTTCTACATGGTATGCGCAAATCGGTGGGTGGGGCTAAAGAGGCATCGATGTAGAAGTAGGCGAGTCATTTTGGCAGCTTGGTTTCCTTCTTACCTTGTGGACTAACAAGGAAGTTTTGAGTTCTTAAACTTAAAGGATATTTGTATAGTACAGTGACCTCATGTCAAAAGATCAAGGAAAATTCAGTTTCTTTATTCATGACCCCCTTTAATGGCAATTCTGTTGTGTTTCTATGGTAACCTAGAGCTCCTGCGCTCAGATTCAAGCAGCTACTTAGCTTGTTTGTGGTAATAGTGAGAAAGAAAGATTTTTAGAGCAGCAGCGGAAATTCAAAAGTATTTTAAAAAGTGACTGGACTGAAACTTATCCTTTTATTGAAACTGGTGCTCTGCTGTGCCAAGAGACATTTTCAAACATTTCACTGGGTACTTTCAGCTTTCTGTGGGTGGGGACGTTTGAAGTTATTAATAAAGAAACATGGATGAATGAGAAAGTAAAAAGCACCCTGATGCCCTGCGGGAAGCAATACTAAGGTTTTCTTTAGAAATATAAAGAAGATTTTGGTTAAATGTTAGTCTCACTATATCTCTATCTGCCTGTCTGTCTGTCTGTCTGCCTGCCTGTCTGTCTGCCTGCCTGTCTGTGTGTCTGTCTGTCTGTGTGTGTCTGTCTGTGTGTCTGCCTGTCTGCCCTTCTGCCTGTCTGTCTGTCTGTCTGTCTGTCTGTCTGCCTGCCTGTCTGTCTGTCTGTCTGTCTGTCTGTCTGCCTGCCTGTCTGTCTGCACCTCTGCCTGTCTGTCTGCCTGCCTGTCTGTCTGTCTGCCTGCCTGTCTGTCTGTCTGTCTGTCTGTGTGTCTGCACCTCTGCCTGTCTGCCCTTCTGCCTGTCTGCCTGCCTGCCTGCCTGCCTGTCTGTCTGTCTGTCTGTCTGTCTGTCTGCCTGCCTGCCTGCCTGCCTGCCTGCCTGTCTGTCTGTCTGCCTGCCTGCCTGCCTGCCTGCCTGCCTGTCTGTCTGTCTGTCTGTCTGTCTGTCTGTCTGTCTGTCTGTCTGTCTGTCTGCCTGCCTGTCTGTCTGTCTGCCTGCCTGCCTCTGCCTGTCTGTCTGTCTGGCTGGCTGGCTGCCTGTCTGTCTATCTATCTATCATGCTTTGAGTGTTTGAATGTATATGTGAAGCACCATGAGAGCCTTAACTAATTGCCCCAAGGGAAAAATAAAGCTCTAAACTAATATATGTGTGTGTGTGTGTGTGTGTGTGTGTGTGTGTGTGTGTGTGTGTGTGTGTGTGTGTGTGTGTGCAAACGCATATATATAATATATGTGAAAGAGATCTATACTATATTGCGTTTACCGCTATGGCATATTCATGTCATATTCTCAGTGTACTGTATGTAAAATCAATGTTACCTGCACTTTTTTTGTGAAAATGTAATTCTCAATGCGCACAAACATGTCAGATTACGGAGTGCACTGCTGGTTGTTTTTTGGGATGGTTCACCCAAAAATGAAAAATACCCCATGATTTACTCACCCTCAAGCCATCCTAGGTGTATGACATTCTTCTTTCAGACGAATACAGTCTGAGTTATATTAAAATATATCCTGGCTCTTCCATGCATTATAATGGCAGTGAATGGCAGCCAAAATATGAAGCCCAACAAAGTGTATCCAGCCATGATAAAAGTAATCCACGCGGCTCCGAGGGGGTTAATAAAGGCCTTCTGAAGCGAATCGATTTGTTTTTGTAAGAAAAATATCCATATTTAACACGTTATAAAGTCAAATATCTGGCTTCCGATGGACCACCTTCCATATTCAACTTACGAAAAAAAAAAAAAAAAAAAAAACGTAACTGGCACGACGATGATGTTGGATGTAGCATTTTGAACTGCGAGAGGCATTACACTTTCTTCATAAGTTGAATAAGGAAGGTGGTCTGAAAAAGAAAGTCATATACATATATTTTTGGGTGAACCATTTCATTGGCTTCAATGTTCATCTTTTATGCAGGAGGGACTGAGACCAGGAGACACAACCAGCACTTTCTGTGGAACCCCCAATTACATTGCCCCTGAGATTCTGAGAGGAGAAGACTACGGTAAGCAACCTCTTCACAAAGACCTTCGGTTGGCAACTATGTGCGCTACCACACACTGCTTAATCCATTTATTGCTATTAGTGTCTACTTCATGACTTTCTGCCATTTGAGTTTTTGTCAGTCATCGGCTGCCCGTTTCAAAGCCTCAGGATGATGTATGTGCAATATGTGCTGTTTCTTTACAGGTTTTAGTGTGGACTGGTGGGCACTGGGCGTTCTGATGTTTGAGATGATGGCTGGGAGGTCACCCTTTGACATAGTTGGCAGCTCTGATAACCCTGACCAAAACACAGAAGATTATCTTTTCCAAGGTACATTACATAAGCCATACATTACATAAATGTTTGAAAAAAATTACATATCTCTCAGTATATCTCATGTTTTCTTCTGCTCTTCATTCGCAGTAATTTTGGAGAAGCAGATCAGAATTCCAAGATCATTATCGGTTAAAGCCGCTAGCGTGCTAAAGGGATTCCTTAACAAGGTGAAGCAGACCAGACAGATCAATGTTAATGTCATTGTCACATGGACCTGTTAAAGTGCTGTCATAATCATTGTTTCTCTTCTTTATTTCCTCACCTCTGTTTTACCTTTTTCTTTATCAGTTTTTTTTCTTCTCTCTGTTCACTGTTTTTTTTTCTTAATGCATTTCTTTTTCGCTCTTTTTGTAGGAGCCAAAGGAACGTCTCGGATGTCATCCTCAGACAGGCTTCGCAGACATAATGGGCCATCCTTTTTTCCGAAATGTAGACTGGGATCTTGTGAGTCACTGCTATCTCTGTTTCCTTTATCTGAGTTATTGGATGTTTTGACTCGAGACCGCAACGGAAGCATGAGTCATTCGCTGTAGCCTGATGGTAGTGAAACCAAACAGAGGACTTACTGGAGCCTGAACAA
Organism: Paracanthobrama guichenoti; assembly: GCA_018749465.1. NCBI lineage: Eukaryota > Metazoa > Chordata > Actinopteri > Cypriniformes > Gobionidae > Paracanthobrama > Paracanthobrama guichenoti. Next base: position 36,109,037 of record CM031944.1, on the reverse strand, counting down.
CTATTTAG